>CM035412.1:45860064-45900064 GCA_020310875.1 Ceratopteris richardii | reverse complement strand
TTATTCTCTCTCTAGAATTTCTAAACTTCTAGGGCTCAAAAGTGGTACTTGGAGGCAGATTTGGACTAACTCATCTCTACAACTATTGTGCAGATTGAAAAATTGAATAAAAGTATCTCTCATGCGCTTAAGCTAATTCCTCATAGTTTTTGAGTTACAAGTCTTGCAAAAGTGCCATTTTTTAGGTACTTAAGAAAAAAGATGGCTTCTCTATTTCTATTCGAATCCATGATTTTGATGCTTACGTGTTGTCATGCCTAATTAAAGATGTCTTCGGATATGTCTTTGGTGATTTTCTTCTATTTTTGGATAGCTATCGCTAAAGAAAGTGCTTGACTACTACAAATGCATGTTTTTGCAAAAGTGATTCTACAGAATCGACTTTTTCTAAATTTGGGTGGCGATCAACTCTCTTATAAGAAGACCTGTGCATCAAAGAGAAGGAAGCCAAAAATCAGAGAATTACCTTGTGATTGAGAGTGAGAGTGAGAGTGAGAGTGAGAGTGAGAGTGAGAGTGAGAGTGAGAGTGAGAGTGAGAGTGAGAGTGAGAGTGAGAGTGAGAGTGAGAGTGAGAGTATGAGTGAGAGTGAGAGTGAGAGTGAGAGTGAGAGTGAGAGTAAGAGTGAGAGTGAGAGTGAGAGTGAGAGTGAGAGTGAGAGTGAGAGTGAGAGTGAGAGTGAGAGTGAGAGTGAGAGTGAGAGTGAGAGTGAGAGTGAGAGTGAGAGTGAGAGTGAGAGTGAGAGTGAGAGTGAGAGTGAGAGTGAGAGTGAGAGTGAGAGTGAGAGTGAGAGTGAGGGTGTGATTGAGAATGTGAGTGTGAATGAGATTGTGATAGCTCGCACTCTCAATCACACTCTCACCTTGTGAATTACCTTGTGATTGAGAGTGAGAGTGAGAGTGTGATTGAGAGTGCGAGGGTGAATGAGATTGTGAGAGTGAGAGTGTGATTGAGAGTGCAAGTGTGAATGAGATTGTGATCGAGAGGTAGAGACTTTGTTAAGAAGCTATTTTCCAAAGCTATTGTATCGATTGATTCACATCTATATTTTCAAGATTTCTCTTTCTCTGAGTCACATCTTGTCTACTCTTCTGTTTTAAATTTTCCCTTATCTTATGAAAGTTTTGTTTTTCTCTCTTCCAATATCCTTGAGTGATCAGAAGCTTGTGATTGAGGATAGATTGTGATTGAGCAAATGCTACAATATGCATAATGCTATATAGGTTGTTGGTTGACTATCATGAGCACATAGTCTCACTTGTTTATTAGTTGGAAGAATTTAGGAATTGATCTGCTATATAGCCTTTTGGTTGACTACCATGACCTTATAGTTGCACTTTCATTTGGAGGGTGAATTCAAGCCTTGTCTAGATTCATATAGGTATATATTAAATAATCTCGGATCTATTTTCAATTTGAGGAGCTAATCAATTAATCTGATATATAGTCCGATGGTTGTCTACCATGAGTTTTAGTTTCACTTTCATTTTGAGGCTGGCAACTAAAATGCTATATAGTCTAGTGGTTGACTACCAAGAGCTTATAGTTGGACTTTCATTTTGAGAGTGAATTGGGGTTTGTCTATACTCATTCTGGTTATATTAAATCATTCTAGGATTTGTTTCTTTTGTTTGATTTGAGGAGCTCAAGGTCTGATCTCCTATGTAATCCGGTGGTTGACTATTATGAGCTTATCATGGCACTTTCATTTCGAGGGTGCATTGTTAGGTGAACTTGGACATAGTATTGTACTTGTTTGTGCTATGCAGCTATAAGAATCAACCTAGTTATGATCGATTAATATTTGTAGTATTTGCATTCCATAACCTTGTCTACCTTCAAGAGATTAAAACCTCACTCAACATTCAACAAGTTGTTTTCAGGTATCTCTATTTTCCTTATTGGCAAAATTAAAGATCAATGTTTTCTAGTTCATGTATCTTTGTTTTCCTTCTTTGCAAAATTCAAACTCGGCATTACATGAGGATTCCCCTCCGAAATTAATGTTTTTGGTTCAAATATCTCTATTTTGACTGTATTTAAGTACATCAAACTGATCACAACATATTTCTAGAGTCTTGGTAAGCTGACTCCCTTGCCTCTGGGCTAGATTTTATTTTTGAAGGCAGACAAAGTGCATGCATTGATAAATACCAATGCACCGTTAAGGGGCTAATTCGAAGCTCTAGAGTTTTGGATTTCTAGAATGATTATGGCATGTTGCCATAGTGTGTGTTTGGTTAGGTAGCCGATAATGATAGCTATGTTAGATATCTATATTGTAATGGTCCATTGTCGATCAAGATTTTATTTGATCTTTATTTGAGGAGGTATGCATTCAATGTTTTTAATAGATTTATCTCACCAATGACATAAGATTTTGCTTTTGGTATGCATTGCAAGAGCATACGCACATCTCTAAGAGATTCATTAGCTGTATATTTTCCTTCCATAAGTAACATGATTATTAAAAGCTTGGTTTTACCATATAGGATGACTCTTTGCAAGATATTGAAGTGTTAAGTGATTATCAAATTATATCATTGCCTAATTTCTCTTTTGGTTGAAAACAGATGCTCATCAAATACACTTCCAAGCTAGACATGCATTAAAGAATAGTAGATTTGTGGCTGCTAACATGTTTGAAAATAGATGCTCATCAAATACACTTCCAAGCTAGACATGCATTAAAGAATTGTAGATCTGTGGGTGTTAACATGTTTGAGAAGTTCAGAAAACATGGATGCTCCAAGATTGCATTCTGGCTAAGCTCAATTTCCTTAAACCAGGTGTGGGCATATGTATGTTCAAGCATGCATTTGGGTATGAGCATGTTATGTGAAGGATTTCTCTATGCTTTGTGAATATATTGTATGCATGTTCACGCATGCACAACTAAGAAATTAAGTGAACTTGAATAAGTGAACATGTATGATGTATGCACATATATGTTATATCTTTTTGTTAATGAGAAAAGACTATATTGGAAAGAGAGGAAAAGTGAATACATGTTTGAATATGATTGTAACGTGCATACATGTAATTAAGTGCAAGTAGGCATAGGTTCTTTATATGTGTAAATAGATTCATGAAGATTGAGCTACGTTGTATGACTTAAGATATATGGACTGTGTACATATGCTTTTGACAACAGATAGACAATGGTGACTCAGCAGAATGGATGATTGTTTGTAAAGCCCACACGAAATCAAAACTTTGTTATGAAGATTTACTTAACTTTGATGTTGTTTTTCTTACACTATAAGGGAAGGATAGCTCTTAATGTGGATCTAATGCTTTACTATTCTAGAAGTTTATTTACAAACATTCTCCATGGATTTAATAAGTTTATTTACAAACATTCTCCATGGATTTAATGCTTTACTGTTCCATATAGTATGCCCATGTGAAATATACCAGACTATCAATAAAGACTATTCCGCATCTAAAACAACTTTTCATTGATGAAGTATTGAATTTTCCATGTTGGAAGACATCCATATTGTCAAACAATTATTGAGCTTGTCTCCCAGGCCTGTGTCGGACCCCATCCCTCTAAAGGTTACCCTTGAAGAAAAAGACAGTATTTGTGATGAGATGTTTATTGAACAAATAAACAGGTTTGATGAGTTAGCTTCTGATCAGGATTTTTCAGGAGGTACCAGCAAGGAAGATGTTTGTATGACTAATGTTAGTTCCCCTAGCCCCAAAGGTAGAGAGAAGCATAATTCTAAGAGGAAAGATACCATAAGGTCCTCTGTTTCTGCTGTGAAACCAGGCAAGAATCTTAAAAAGTAAGGTTGTTCAGTTTTTTTTGTTTGTCCTTTTCTTTTTTGTTCTCCATGGATAGTATTAAACTAATTTCCTTTAATACTAAAGGTCTCTCTGATCCGGTCAGAGGTAAAATGATAAATAAGTGGCTCAAAGATGTTTCTATTGTTCCTGACATTATCTGCTTACAGGAATTAAAGCTTGGTGGTCCCCCTCTTCTGTTGAACTTGAAGACTGTTGCTCATAACATGCATTGGGTTCATACTGAACACAATGGCAAAGGAGGGGCGGCCATAGGTATTGCTAATAATTTGATTCAATTTATTGAGGAGGTTATGATCAGTCCTACCAACCAATGGATTGCTATTAAGTGTAGATTTCCTCTCAATGTCACTATTGTCAGTGTTTATGTTGCTAACCATGCTGTGCAGAGATCCAGATGTTGGGATGAAATTTCTAAGATCAATGGGGACATCTGGTTGGCTGGTGATTTTAATATGGTCACTAATATTGGTGACAGATCTGGTAATTGTGATAATGTGATTTCTGGTGGTGAAAAACATTGCTGGTATAATCTGTTGAATAAGCACAACTTGGTGGATCTTTCTTTTAACTCTGGGCACACCTGGAATAACAGAAATCAGAGTTCCTTTTTGTCTGCTAGACTGGACAGGTTTTATATGCATGCTGGAAGAAGTCATGATTTGTGGAATTTTTGTTGCTCTACTGATCATTCTTTTACTCTTTCAGACCACTCGCCCCTGATTATTAAACTGTTTTTTAATAATCCCAACTACAGGTCTGGGTGGCCCCATTTGGATTCTTCGTTGTTTCAAATCCCTGTGGTTAAGGAGAAAATCTCTTATATTTTTAAAGTTCATTTTAATAAGGACTTGTCTTCGTTTGTGGCTTGGGAAAGGACTGTTAAGGATATCCAGAATTTGATTAAGGTCTATAAACTAAAAGCCAAAGATATCAGAAATAAGAGGAGGATGATGATTATTCAGGAGATTAATCTTATTGAAAACTCTAACCTTGATGTGGAATCAAAAAGATCCAAAATTCTGGATCTTCAGGCTAAGGTCAAGAAAGTGGACTACCTCCTTGCTAGAGGTGCCCTTGCCTCTTCTAGAGAATTTTGGGCAGGTAAAATGGACAAACCTAATAAACATATGTTTGATTTGTTGAGAAAGAAAAAGGCCAGGGAATTCATCCCTCTGTTGAAAAATACTGACGGTATTCTTGCTACTAGCATGAAGGATAATCTTCAGATTGCCCATAGGTTCTTTGCCAATGTATTCTCCCAGCCTCCCAAGAGAGGGGACTCTGTCTGGAGTGCAAGAGCTGCCATTGCCCTTTGTAGGAAAAAGCTGGTTCCTCAGGGATTGGACTCCCTCCTTGACATGCCCCTCTCTGAGGGTGAGGTCAGAGAATCCATTAGCAAATTGAAGCCTGGGAAATCTCCTGGTCATGATGGTTTACCTTATGAATTCTTTCAGGTGTTCAAGGAAGATTTGGTGCCCATAATTCTAAAGATTTGGCAAGAAGCCTCTAGAAGGGGATCCCTTTCTCCTTTTATCAACACTGGTGTGATCAAATTAATTCATAAAAAAGGTCCCAAAGATGATTTGAATAATTGGAGACCCATCTCCTGTCTGACTTCTCTTTATAAAATTTTTGCCTCCATTTTAGCTAGAAGATTGAGTCCTCTTATGGATAGCATTATCCTCCCTGAGCAGAAAGGGTTCATCAAAGGCAGATTTATTCTTGACAATATTATTACTATTTGGGAAGGGTTGGATTATTACAATGAGCTCCATATTGATACTTATTTCTTTAAAATTGATTTTGATAAAGCTTATGATAGGATAGAGTGGGATTTCATTCTTCAATCTTTGCATGACATTGGTTTTGGTAAAAACTTCATAAAGTATGTTAGTATCCTTTTTGGTAATGCTTATTCTAAAGTTTCTGTTAATGGCAGTCTGTCTAGTCCCTTCAAATTGTGCAGATCCATCAGGCAAGGTTGCCCCCTGGCCCCTCTTCTGTTTGCTATTGCCAGTGATGCTCTTGGTTGGTTGGTCAAAGATTATATTACCAAAGGTTCCATCACAGGTTTAGTCATTCCTCATGCTCACTCTCCTCTGGGGCTTCAGATGTTTGCAGATGATACTAACATGTTAATGCAGGCTAATGAAGATTCTGCTAATCAATTTCTTAAATGCCTGAATATGTTCTGTACAGCTAGTGGTTCAGTGGTCAATCATAAAAAAACGGGTTTTTACTCCACTGATAATAAAATTCCTCAATGTGTTGAGGCTGCTGGCTGTGACATTATTAAAAAAGGGTCTATATTTAGGTTGCTAGGCATTCCTATGGGTTTTGGCATCTCTAACGAGCAGAGATGGAATTGGATGATTGATAAGTTTAGAGCCAAAACTCATAAATGGGCTTATGTGGATAATAGTCTGTCTCAGAGAACTTTTATTTTGAAACATTATATCCTCCCTTCTCTGACTTATTTTCTTTCTTGCTGGCAGCCTAGTAAAAAGCAATTGGGCCAGGCCATTTCTCTGGCTAGGAATTTCTTATGGGGGGGTGCAAAAATACCTAAAGTTGCCTGGAGTATCTGTTGTATGAAGAAGAAGGAAGGAGGCCTTGGTCTCATCTGTCCTACCAGGATGGCAACACAAATGGCAGCCAAGTGGATTGTTAGATCTATTTCTTCCAATGACTTTTGGGCTTGTTTGATAAAAAGGAATATTTACAGATTCAGTGTTAAGAATAATAAGAGTTGGGATAATTGTTCTCTTTGGGACGTGATCACTTCCCCTGTTGATTTTATCCCTAAGGGTAGCCAACTTATTTGTAACTTTTGGAAGGCCTGGATGGTAGTTAAATCCAACTATACTCTACCTATTTGGTTTGCTAATAACTCTTCTTTCATTGAGCAGGATTCCATGTGGCTGGGTTGGTCTGTTAGATCCTCCTTTCAGACCCTCCCTATTAGGTGGAACAAATGCAGGAAAAAAGGATTTGCTCATTGGAAGGACCTGATGACTGAAGGTGATGTTGTAGCCAACAATTATATCCTTGATACTGATGGTCTGTCTGTGCATTGTAAACAGATTCTCCTGGACAAGAAAGAGCAGCTGATTGAAATGTTGGAGACCAATCTTTGGAAAAAAGATATCACTCTACAAGTCTTGGCTGAGGATATGATAAGCTCTTACAAGAGAAGTGGCAGAAGCATAAAGGAGATCTCTGGGAAACTCAACAAAAAATGGGATCTTCAATGGTCCCATCTTCAATGGAAATACAGGTTTCAGTGTGCTTGGGCCTTCCCCCTCTCCAACAAACAGGCCACTCTTAACTGGCTCATTCTTCACAAAGGTGTCTGGACTGGCTTTCATGCTAGGAAGTATAAAATTGATGCTGGTGTCTGTAAGCTCTGTGGGAAAGAAGAGGATTTGGAGCATTTATTTATCAAATGTAAATCTGCTGTCAGATTCTGGTTGGTAATCTGGTCCTTCTGTCAGATACAGGGGTTCAAAATTCCCAGTTGTAAAGACATTTTGATAGGAGAAGCCTGTGGCATGGACATCCTTCTGTGGCAGATTTTAAGGAACCACTTCTTGTGGTATATATGGAAAAATAGGAATAGTGCCAATTTTAGTAAGAATTGTAAAGATTACTTTTACTCCTGTCTACTGGGGTTAAAGAAAGTCCTTAGTTTCATCACTTCTTGTAAAGACCCTCATAAGGATCATTTGAGCCCCTTTATGGTTATGAAAAATAACCGATATAATGTTTGGAAAGCCAAACTCCTCCCCATGTATTCAAAACCTAGGAGTGACATGATCACATTCCTTGATGATTATGCTGACTACTACCTCAAGTGAGACCTCCCTCTCATTCTTGAGTAGTGGTCCTCAGATGTTGTAAATTTTTTTCTAGCATCAATTTTATACTTCCTGTTTTCTCAAAAAAAAAAAAAATGCATGTCATTTGACAAAGTAATGCATGTCATTTGACAAAGTTTATTTAGAATAAACATGCATTTTTTTCGCCTATCGTATGAAAAGTTGTGCTAGCTGTGAATTTTAGGCCCTGCTTCCAAATTCACCACATTCTTCAAAGAGCAGCTCAACATCCCACCAATTCTCAAAGAAAGAAGAAACTTTTATCAAAAAGTTTAATTCCTCCTTCAAGTTGGCTCCGGTAGATCGTCCACTCTCGCAAATGTGCTGCATCAACTTCACGAGAAGAGGACAATCCTAGAACTGCAGCCGCAATGCGCGTAGAAAGGTAAACGCACAGATCAACCAGCTATGTCTGACAACAGCTGTCGTCGCCAACAACACTGCAAAATGGAGATGGAGCTGCTGCACTGAAGATGGAGTTTGCTGCACTGAAGACGGCTGAGAACTCAGCGCTCACGACAATCCTAGAACTGCAGCCGCAATGCGCGTAGAAAGGTAAACGCACAGATCAACCAGCTATGGTAAGGCATCAGACTCTATCTGCTCCGACTCATCGTCAGCTTCGGCACATTCCAACATCAGTCTCTCTCGATTTGGCGGAGGTCGCGGTGTGACTTGTGGTCCATCGCGACGACGGTGTGGCTCATGCCCATCGTCCCTGCGTTTCTCTCTCAGGCGAATCTTCGCTCGTGTGGGGCGCGTCTCCCGAGATTACTCCATCGCGGGTGAGCCATCGCGGCGGGGGGCCATCGCGGGTGTGCCATCGCGGCGGGGGGCCATCGCGGGTGGGCCATCGCGGCGGGGGGCCATCGCGGGTGAGCCATCGCGGCGGGGGGCCATCGCGGGTCTTCATCGCAGCGGGTGGACCATCGCGGCGACTTCTGCGGCTGTCAGAGCATCTCAAGTGTGTGATTAAAGATGCGCGTATTATTCTCTAAGTATGCGCATTATTCGTTCAGATTTAAAACTTAATGAAAAAAATAAGTAAAAGACAAAACTTTAAAAAAAAAAGAACTTTGAACGGTCTATGAAATACACATGAAGCCTGCCCGCCTCATTAAAAGAGGGCCGCTTCTTTTTTTTATGGCTTAGAAGATTCAAGTTGAGAAAAGAAAAAAAAAATAGCCTGTGCTCCTCGCAAAGAAAAGCTGCCACGCGTATTTAAATCGTAAGACTCTTCGTTTGAGTTATCAATAGAAGTCCAAAAAAAAAAAAGAGGAGAAAAAAAGAAAAAAAAAAAGAAAAAGAAGAAAAAGAAAAAAGAGAAAAGACTCGAAAAAAGAAGAGGGCTCCTTGTATTGTGGGATTTTTGGGCTTTTCAAGTTGCTGCTCTAGCTTTGGTCATGGACTCTGTGGCTCCCCCTCAGGCCGTGTCCCCCCTTGATGTGGAATCTGTCCCAGTGGACGTCGCGCCCCCAGAGGTCTCTTTATGCAAGGAGTCGGTGGCGGCAAAACAGGAAGAACTGAAGAAAACTTGCCTGATCGGTCAAATGTTCGGCCCCAGGCCATCTCTTGATAGTGTGAGAACTTGGCTTCGCAAGGAGTGGTTCCCACGAGGCCTAATTGTGTCCAAATGTCAATTCCTGCCGGCGAATCACCTGCTTCTTATTTTCGAGAACGAAGAGATGGCTTTCCAAGCCCTGCAAGCCGGCTCCTGGCAAGTGGGCCGGTCCACCCTTTGCCTTTTTAAGTGGACCCCAGACTTTGTCCCGAACAGATCAAAGCCTCTTCGTTACCCGCTTTGGGTGGAGCTCCCCAATCTGCCTTTCTTCATGTATGGATTTCTTCGTGAAATCGTCTCACCGATCGGTCGCCCGATGGCCGCAAGACAGGATGTTGGGGGGTTGATCTACGATGGAGCTCAACACTCTTTCAATGCTAGATGGCATCCTCAGATCTGCGTTGAAACAGACCTGAACCAGGTCCTTCCCTCGAAGATCTCCATAAACTATGGAGATGGTATGACCTGGACACAAGAGGTTACTTACAAGAATCTGCCAAACGCGTGCTTCCGGTGCGGGCTTCAAGGTCACAGGATCAAAGACTGCCCACTGAAGAAAAGTACCAATAACAACAAGCTTAAACCAGATGAGACCCTAGACCCTATCCCCCAAAAAGACACTCGAGGTCATCCCCATCCAATGGAGGAAGAAGAGGGAACTCGCGTAGCTGAGACGGATTCAGAAGGCTTCACTGAAGTGAGACACAGGAGGAAAGTTAGCCCTCGAAGATCAAAAACAAGGAATGCTACGACAGTTGCCCCCTCGAATAACATATACTGTAACCTAGAAAAAGAGATTAATGAACTCGATTTCCCAGGGGACAACCTCTTGGAAGAAGACCCCACTGACAATTCACTCGGATGCTCTACCAGCAAAGAAGATAACCTAGAAGGCTACACCACGAGTAAAGAGGAAGGTTTTACTACCAGCAATGAAGACAACCCAGACAGCGAAAGCTCAGCTCTTGGCCCTACCCTCCCGGTATGCTTTCCAAGACTACCGCAACAAAAGTCCAAGCTTAAAGGTAAACAACCTTCCGGCTTGCCTTGGAAGAGCCCCCTCAAGAGTAGGATCCTAAGTCAAGACGTAGGGAAGAAAAAAGAAGACCAGAAGAAGAAAAAAGATCGGGTCCCTCCCCTCAAAGAGGGCAACCATCATTAATGAAATTCACATCTCTAAACGTTAGGGGTCTGTCTGACCCGTCAAGAGCTTCGGTTCTTGGCAAATGGTTCAAAGACATGTGCTTCGCCCCTGACTTTATTTGCTTACAAGAGGTTAAAATCGACGGTGAGGATCTACAAAAACGGCTAAAATGCATTTCCCCGAACCACCTTTGGTTCTCCACTTCTCACCCTAGAGGGACAGGGGGTGCTTCTATCGGGATTAGTCTCGCCTTGTCTAACAATGTGACCTCGACTTTAGAAGGTCGGAATCATCGTTGGATTGCTGCCTCTTTCGGGTCTCCTTTCCAGTTCACTGTGGTCTCAATTTATGCCCCTAATGGGGAAACAGACAGAATGGATACTTGGGCTTCCCTTGACTCCCTTTCACACAATGTCCTGATTTGTGGGGACTTCAACATGGTTGAATCTCCTGAAGACCGATGGAATAATAAGGGGAAAATTATTGACGGTCAGGAGAAGGAGATTTGGGATAAAATCAAGCTCCATCTTGACCTGGTCGAAGTGAAAGACAACCAGGGATTCTCCTGGTCTAATCTCCAGTCGGGGGACTCTTTGAGGAAAGCAAGGCTTGATAGATGCTACATCGACCAGAACACCATCCTTCAGTGGGGTAGTCCTTCGATTTCTCAGCACATGGACCTCACTATCTCAGACCACTATCCGATTACTCTGTCCTTCAAACCAATTCCCATGCTCCAGAAAGCTCCTTGGTTTCAGGCTTGTCAGACATCATTTTCCATCCCCTCGGTCCACCAGGAAATCTCTGAGGTGTGGACGGAAGCCTTTGCTTACGGTAATGAACCGGCTAAGTGCTGGAGAAACGCGGTAGAAAGGACTCGTAAAATTCTAATCAGGACTCAAAAGGCTATAAGAGGAATTCGAAAGAAAAGAAGAGAAATGGTGTACCGGAGGCTCGCACGGCTTGAAGAAGAGGTGAACAAAGGTAAGCTACATTGCCAACAGGGTCTGTTGAAAATCAGGGGTAGGCTTAGATTAGAGGAGGAGGTCCAAAGGAAAAATCTCCAAATCTTCTTCAAAGAGTGGTGGGCAGGGAAGGCGGACAAACCAACGAAAGAGATGTGTAACATTCTCAAAAGGAAACAAGCTAGGGATTCCATCCCCCTAATGATCGATAACAATGGAACTGAATGTCGCACTGAAATGGAGAATAGAACTATCATCGTCGAACATTTTACTAACCTTCTCGGGGTCTCGACTCCTCTTTCCCCCCACAGGCGCGACTCCATGGCAACCATCTCAAGGGTTGCTCAAACCAGAATTCCACAGAACTTGATTGCTCTTCTGGATGCTAACATCTCCGAGAATGAAATTATCGAGGTTATTGATGCCCTTCCCAATGGGAAAAGTCCAGGTCCAGATGGCCTAACCAATGAGTTCTTTAAGTCCTTCAAACTTCAGGTGGCCACCCCCCTGCGCCTCGTGTGGCAAGAGGCTCTCTCCTTCGGTGCCCTCCCTGAGTGCCTGAATAATGGCGTCATCAAGTTAATCCACAAACGGGGAGATAAGAGCAGAATTGAAAACTGGCGCCCGATTACCATGCTCCAAACTGGGTACAAGATAATTGCAAAAGTTATCGCCAACAGAATCTCATGTCATTTAAAGTCATGGCTGTGCGAGGACCAGAAAGGTTTTATCAAAGGTAGATCTATACTTGAAGCAATTATTGATATTTGGGAAGGCATTGCTTTTGCTGAGGAGTCTGCTCAAGATCTAGTATTTATTAAGATCGACTTCGACAAAGCGTATGACAGATTGGAATGGGACTTTATTCTTCAATCATTGAAAGACCTTGGATGCAGCCAAAAGTTTACGAAGATGGTCTCCACGCTTCTTGGAAATGCCTCAACCAGAATAAACATCAACGGTAAGCTCTCTGAGCCCATTCGCTTAAAAAGATCTATTAGGCAAGGCTGCCCTCTGGCTCCTTTACTATTCGCTATCGCCTCAAATGGACTCTGCTGCCTATTAAAGCATCACATGGACGCCGGCAATCTTAAGGGTCTCTCCTTACCTCGAAATCACGGCCAAATGGTTGTGAGACTTTTTGCTGATGACATGAATGCCTTTGTGCATAATGATACAAATAGCATTGAGATGTTTTGGTGGTGCCTCCACACCTTTTGTATGGCATCAGGCTCAAAAATTAACCATGCTAAAACTGCTTTTAGAGCGATCAGCGGGCCTACTCCCCAATTGTTGGTGGATCGGGGGTGTCAAGTTATCCCTAGCGGTCAAGTCTTCCGTCTCCTCGGCATTCCGATGGGTTTCGACATCTCAATGGAACAACGATGGAACTGGGTGCTATCCAAGTTGGATAGCAAGCTGAATCAATGGAAAGGTATGCAAGTCAACCTGGCAGGGCGTGCTATGGTTATTAACACCTTTATGTTATCTTCAATTATTTACTTTATCTCGTGTTGGAGACCTAAGGAGAAAGACTTGGCCAAAGTAGAAAGAATCTGCAGGAACTTCCTTTGGACTGGGGACCCAAACAGAAGAGGGGTTCCCAAAATCAAATGGGAAACTTGCATTAGCCCTAAAGACTCTGGGGGCTTGGGTATTTTGGATATTGCTGGTTTAGCTGACAAACTGGCGGCTAAATGGCTTATCAAGGCCTGGAGCAATAGGGAGTCCTCTTGGGCTAAATTGATCTTCAGAAACACGGAAGACTTTACCTTTGTCGGCCTTCCTGGTTGGAAGGACATAGGGATTCTCACTCTTTTGTTCTCCCCCCAACCAGTCTGCCCTAAAGGCTCTAGCCTCGTGTGTTCTTTATGGAAGAATTGGAACAAGGCCAAACAGTTCATCAGAATCAGCGATGATTGGAAGTGGGCAGCTGGCATAAGACAAAATGACTCTATCTGGTTCCCGATCAGTGGCATTCGGGGAGTGGATTCTTGGAACCTCCAAACTGCAAGGCGGTTATGGAACAAGGGGTTCAAACAGTGGAAACAACTCTGGAAACAAGAGACCCGCCAGTGGATTAGGTTCGAAGATTTGGATCCGAGACTTAGCATTACCTTTGAGGAATGGACTCTTCTTCAAAGTAGGTGTTTAGCCTGGGACCGCTCTACTACCCGCCTACTCTGCGGTCAGGATCCTCCTTGCTCGGAGGGCCTCAAATGGAGCAATGGTAAGAATCTGTCCAGAATCCCGAACTTCAAAGGGGAAGTGGATGTTCACCACACCCTTAACAAGAGATGGTGCCTTGCTTGGACCAAACTTCGGTGGGAGCTAAAATTCATGTCTCTCTGGCACCCCCTAATTGAGGTCAAAAAGTCCGTTCTCATGTGGCAGGTCTTACACAAAGGCATCTGGACCAATGCAAGGGCTCACAAAATATGTGGTGTGCCGCCTTGGTGCAAGCGTTGTCATCGGTGCATCGAAGATTTAGCCCACCTGTTCTTTGGCTGCCCCAAGTCCCGTGTTGTCTGGCAGCAAGTGTCCCGGGTTCTGAGAAGTACGAGTCAAATCAACTGGCAACAAGTGATGTTGGGTGAGGCGATTGGTTGCTCTTCGAGGCTATGGAATGCCATCAGAGGCGAGGCTCTCTGGAAGATTTGGAGAGAGCGCTGTGCCGTCAATTTCGACCAAACTCCTAAGGAATGGTCGATAGAGAAATCCTTGTTTCTCCTTGGTAAAAGAATCTCCCGCGCCAAGAGCTCACCACCGTTTAGACATCACTGTATTTATCTCCTGGAAAACAACAAGTTGAAACCCAAATGGGTCCCTCATGAGGGCGATGATAATACTATCCACCTCATTTGTAATGCCTTGTAACTTGCTTGACTCTTCCCCTGCGTTGTGGGATTCGGGGGGTCCCATGGGCACTAGTCCCGTTCACTTGTAACTTTTTCTCTTTAATATAATTAAAGTCCGGGAGATTAGGCTAAGGCCGAACTTCCTTTATGAAAAAAAGAAAAAAAAAAATTCTCAAAGAAAGAAAAGCTGATAATCAAATGATTCCTTTGCTTTCTTCTTTGATTTCTTGAATATCCCACCGCTTCAGTTGTTGCCAAATGCATTTGATTCTTTGGATTCTCCTTCGTTTTCTTGAATTAAATAGGTTGCTTCTTACTTTTCCATCCCTGCACAGAAGCTTTTCTCACTTCAATACATCGATCGACAACACTGCACTCTTTTCGATAAAACAATCACATTAATGGAGGGAACGTAAGAGAAGTCAATGAAACAGATTCCTAAGCTCGAGTCCCAATCCCTAACCTTAAAAACGACAGTGTTTTAGTGCACATCATCAGCTTGCGCCTTCATCATCAGACAGCAGTTCTCCTACGGGAAACAGCGACCGATAGGCCCCACGAGCTGCGCTGTGTTATGAGTCTGTAAATTTGCCGGGGTTTTTCTTCTCTTGTTGAGCCTTTTTCTATAAGGTGGCTGGCAGTCGCAGATTTTTTCAAATTTTCAACATTTTCTACCAAACAGAACAACAATCCTGAGGCCTCCGCCCATCTCCGAGTTGGTAATACGTGACGATAAACGATTTGTAGGAGTAGATACTAGAGACTCGAGACTATATTTTCGAGTTTTCGGTGATTTCTTCTCGAAAAAAAAAGGAGTAATTCTAGGAAATGTCTCTGTTTTTGTTTTATTTGGAAATGTGTGAGTTTTTCTATATTCCTACAATGGAGATCTGTTTTCTCTATCATCCTCTTTTTGTTAGTGTTCATGGGCATTGGGAGAGTGAAAAGATAACACACAAAAGCACACACTGGGTACCTTGGGTAAATCTCTTCACTTCAATCAGTATTGCCCTTAGAAGAACGCTGCTGTTTGACCGATGGAAGATCGGAGATGTGTTACCTCTACTGTTTCTTCACTCATTGTGTGAAATTTGAATAGAAGAGCAAAGCAGAACTCTCAGCGGCCGGCGGCGTTTTTTTCTTTTTCTTCTTCTGCCGCTGGCGTCTAAGGCTCTGAGCCCGGCCTTATTAGCTCAGTGGGCACTGGACATGGCTGTCAGCTGATCTCAAGTGGCAATGGCTGGCCCTATTTCCCGAGTACGGTCGGCTAAGGGCTTCTTAATAGATGCCCGAATTCTACTCGCTCGGGCGGAGTCGGGCGACTCGGGCCTATGACTTCTCTCAACTGAACGCACACATTCTACACGTAACACACTTACTCAGTTCTCGCTCTTCATCACGGATTCACGGGCTCTTCTGTCCTCTGCTTTTGGCTGTGCTAGGCTCGCAGGCTGCAGCTAGCTAGTATAGTCGCGTGACTCGCGTCGAACCTCAAATCATCACGTCCAGATTCCAGAAGGAGACGAGAGAGATCCTCAGGTCTGTAGGTCCCATAAGGGTAAGTAGTAAGCCAGCTCAAGCCTCAGACTTCAGGACTCAGGAGACAAGGAAGACAAGCCGCAGTGGACCAGAAAAGAGGCAGTGAGGCACCATCATCATGTAGTACACCCTCTGGCGATGGCCCCCCTTTACTCATATGCTTCCTGGACTCTTCCCCTATGCTTTTTGTAGGCTGTCTGCTAAAACGCGCTAGTAACTGGTGTACCGTGTATACAAAACTTTGTAGAGGATACTCTGTCTTGCTTTCCTCATACCAAGGTTCAGCTGCGGGAACCTTATTGTTTACAATATGTGTCTTGACGCTTATCTCTTCATCAGAGCAGCGGATTCTTCGAAGTTTTGTAGCTATTAGTGCATGTCTCTTCTCTGCCTAATCTCAGCTTCGTGCCGGCAAAAATAAACTGGAAAAAAAAAGGCAAAAGTTTGTACCGTATCAGTATTGGCTATGATTCTTTAGCAGTTTACAGCCTACAGGATGCTAAATCTCCTCTACGCCTGACAGATATATTTAAGGAAAGGAGCTCTGCGTGCGGAACTTGTTGCGCTCAAATATTCCGTAAGCATGAGTTCTAGTCTCGACATTTCAAAACAGCTATATTCCAGGCAAAAGAAGTTCTATCTCAGTTAGCTTCCGTGGCCCTTCCCTTTGTTGCTGAACACAGGCATATCTCTTCTAGCTGACATTCGTCCCAGGCTTCTCTCCTAGCTGACATTTCATCCTTCCGATGTTTGCATTGAAACTCGTATTCCATAATTATAACGTCTACCCGCTTCTCCGCTGCAAGCTTTTGAGAACTTGTAGGTAGGCTCTTCATGCAGACTCTTATTCGATGCTTATCTTTTAACATGATTTCCATCAGAAGAGTCAGACTGTATCTCTACACCGGCACTCAAAATTAGTGTCCATCATACAATGCACATCCATCCAGGACTTTAGCAGACATAACTATGAATTCATCCTTATCTCCTCGGGGTTCTGCTAGTCATTTTAAGAATGAGAGGATGGACAAAAGCCATGCCTGTAATGCAGTGAGGGAGAACATCGTGGTTGCTGTAAATGCAGGTAGAGAGATTACTAGACATGCATTGGAGTGGGCTCTCAACAATGTAGCGCAAGCAGGAGATCATATAACGGTCGTGGCGTTGCTGCAGGGCAGAAATGGTAATCAGAAGCTACAAAATTTGACAGGATTCGTACAGCACACATTCCTCAGGTTTCATCTGGGAGATGTGAACAACCTAGGTTTGCCATCGTTTCTGAAGTCTCAGTTGCTTCTGCGCTCTGCGTGATATGAATCCTTGCAGCATATACTTTTTACGATGCAGCTGCACATTATTTATTTGTTCTTTTCTGTAGAATTTATGCATCATGACTCATAAGTAGCATAGCCATTTAATCCCTCGGCCTGTTCATGTAGGATGGAAGCTATGGAACTTGCCCAGATTTGGTGGCGAATGTGCGAACAGATCTGTTAAGGGTGCGAGAAGCTCCAACTCTAGAGATTTGGAGGATGAAGTTTCCGATTCATGCTCCGTCATGATGCAACAGCTGCATCAACTTTGCGATTCTAAACAGGTAGGCACACTTCTTGCGTCTCCAAGTTTAAATGGAAAAGTTGCGTTTTTTGAATATAATGCGATCAGATGAGCTCTTCCATGATTGCGGGCAGGTTAAAGTGGGTATGAGGGTCATCCCAGGAGCTGTGAAAGGGGCCGTTGCCATTGAAGCTGACAGAGTTAAAGCCTCTTGGGTTGTGCTCGATAGGTAAGCTCACCGCTCTCTGGTGGATGATAAGAATAGAAGTCGTTCGTTGTAAACGAGTGTTTAGGATATTTACAGGCATGATGAAAGCTTAATTTTCATACTTTGCTGGTGATTCATTGCCTGCGTGTTGGATGTGTATCAGCATGTCACAATCTAGTTGGACACTCTTTTGTCAGGGATTATATTAGGCCAATGTTTTGCATGACGGATCATTAATCTTGTTGTCGCCTCCCACACTGGTATATCCCTTTCATAGGCCCGGCCATTTGGATTCAGTTTAGCTAGTGTCCTTTTCTCATCCATCAATAAGTTTTTAGGATCCAAGTAAGTAGATTGCCATTGCTCAATGAACCAAAAAGGAGTTTCGTTCGTGACACATATTTCTGTAGTTTAATTAACTCATTTTTATATCTTATTTCAGCCAGTTGAAAAAGGAAGAGAGCAAGTGTTGTATGGAGCAATTGCAATGTAATCTCGTAGTAGTCAAGCGGTCAGATGCAAAGATTTTAAGGCTCAATTTGAAAGCTTCTTCAGATGTGGAAAGGCCAGCTGAATGCCCTGCATCAGAAGTATCCACTGCTAAGACTAGGATGAGTGCTAACTCCAGCACGGATGAGGCATTTGTTCACAGAGGTGTTTTTGATGATCTCATCTCATCTACCCATGACAAATGTCACACGATTTGTGAGGAAGCTGGTTCTTCAGGTAGCCCAGGAGGAAGAACACTTTTTACTGCTACTGACAAAGGCACATCTTCAGCTTCCAGCTCAGAGTTGAGCACATCCCCACTGACAAGAAACAAGGAGCTATCTATGTGTGCTGAGCAAAGAGAGGATGATTCATTGATTGTAGAGACAGATTCAGAATCTGATTATGAATGTGGCGATTTACCACTGAACTCTAGTGATGATGAGTCGAATCAATTATCATTGGGACGGCGCCCTGTCTCAAGAACTACCAATGCAAGTCCCGAACACAGATTTGGAGGCTCTTCTGTTCGGTACAATCAGTCCTCAGATCTCATGTCGGAAGCCTGGTTTGACTACAATTCAGCCCTGGGGAAGAGTATGTTTAAGTGTTACATTGTGGTTTGAGGTTGCTATTGTAATTGTGATAAATTTAGTCAAACGGTGATGTAAGAATAGCTTTCTGATATAATATTTAAGGCTGGTTAGTCTCTCAACCATTGAAGTTTTGCCATGTAGCTGCCAAAAGAGAAAGCTATTCAGTGGACCCGTGGATGCCGACTACCATGATCAGAGCAAACTCTGCCAGTGCAACTCCTAGGGCATATGGAAAGCGACATGGCAGAGCTACTACACCTGCCTCTCCTAATGGGCATTCAAATTGCTTAGCAGGAAATAATAGGCTGTCATTAAGCATGAGAGAAGGTGGTTCAGGTGTTCTTCAGTCAAATCCTTCTGTGGAGGGAGTTAAAGTTCCTGGTCAAGCTTATCAAAGGTCCTATCTGAATGTTGCATTTTCTGATACAAAATCAAGAAGTGGTGCACAGAGGTTTAACATTGACAAGGGCAATTGTGTTAAAGGGGCTCTGGCAACTAAGGGTCTAGTGGACAGATTGTCTTCGTGGGATCCTGACTCTGCTTTTGCTAGTGAGTTTCTTAATAATACCCTGCCCAGAAATGGAGATTTTGAGAGAACCTCGAGTGTCCGAAGAGCTATGTCATTATCAAAACATGTGCCTCCAGGTCCTCCTCCTTTATGTTCAATTTGCCAACATAAAGCTCCAGTTTTTGGTAAACCTCCAAGGAGATTTTCATACAGAGAGCTTGAGCTTGCTACTGGTGGATTCTCCCAGGCAAACTTTCTTGCAGAGGGCGGTTTTGGGTCTGTGCACAGAGGTGTCCTTCCAGATGGGCAAGCTGTAGCAGTGAAACAGCATAAGCTTGCCAGCTCCCAAGGTGATATTGAGTTCTGCTCAGAGGTGGAGGTCTTAAGCTGTGCACAACATCGAAATGTGGTCATGCTGATTGGGTACTGTATAGAAGATAAGAGAAGATTATTAGTGTACGAGTTTGTCTGCAATGGTTCATTAGATTCACATCTATATGGTATAGTATTTTCCCACTTCTGTCCTCTCATTTGAAAAGATTAGGCCTGTGTCTTAAAAGGCGATAATCTTCAGAACTATATGCAGGGAGGGACAAAGGTGGTTTAGAATGGGTATCCCGCCAGAAAATTGCAGTGGGAGCGGCTCGTGGTCTTAGATACTTGCATGAGGAGTGCCGAGTTGGATGCATTGTGCACCGAGATATGAGGCCAAATAACATTCTCTTGACACATGACTACGAACCCATGGTACGTAGAGCTACTTTATTCTTGGATACCATAGAAGTATTGATGTGATGTTTACTAATTGTTGTTGACATGGTTTGTGGGACTGATAGGTAGGAGATTTTGGCCTTGCTAGATGGCAACCTGATGGTGACCTTGGGGTTCAGACACGTGTCATTGGTACATTTGGGTGAGTGCATTGTCACATGAAAGCATTTTCAGCTGCATTTTTACTAAATCTCAGCTTGTACATTCGAAACTCAAAATAATACTCATAAGCTTCCATTTGGTGGCAAATTGTCTACAATTAGGCTTAATTGTGCATTGATAACGTTACCACGGAAAATGGCAGAAAGTGATTCAATAACCATGAAATGAATTTCAGTGCTTTTCAGTCTTATAGCTTTTTAGTTTTTGGTGAAGATTAGTTAGTGAAAGACAATGGTTTCAATGTGAAGATTGATTAGATTTTTCAACTATAGAAATGATACTGTTGGGTAATCATTTTATGAAATGTTCTTCTCATCTTTCTTGTTTTAGCTCATACATAAATCATGGGTTCAATCTGATGCAGGCTACTGATCGCAGAAGCTTTTATATATTGCCAGGTACTTGGCTCCAGAATATGCACAAAGTGGTCAGATTACAGAGAAAGCAGATGTATATTCATTTGGTGTGGTCTTATTAGAGCTAGCAACTGGTAGAAAGGCTGTAGATCTGAATAGACCTAAGGGCCAGCAATGCCTAACAGAATGGGTAAGTGTTTCCTTATGTTAACATCATGTGTGCATCTATCTTTGAATGTACCATCACATATACATATGACCAAATTTGCTTTGATTGAACATCGTGCCTGAATCAATATTACATGCATGTTGGAACATTGCAATAAGGATATGTGACAGTCATATAATCATTTTTAGGCACGTCCTTTGCTGGATGTTAATTCAATACGAGATTTAATGGATCCCCTACTTGAGGGAAGCTATTCAGATCATGAGGCCTACTGTATGCTCCATGCAGCTTCTCTTTGCATAAGGAAGGATGCACATCTTCGGCCACGTATGTCGCAGGTATGGTCTACATGTTTTTGACCTGCTCATTTAAGACTTGGGGCACACAATTGTCATGACAGATATTATTTGCGTTTTTCCTTTGTTTTTGAGAAAGATTTCTGATACCTTACATATTATAACCCCATTTCCCACCCCCAGAATGAAAAAAGGAAATGGAAAAATAAACTTCCCAATTTTTTCCATTTTCTGCTCTGGCACCCTTCCCTCTACCTGGACGCCATATGTCTTTTCATCTGCTTTGGTTTCCACCTTATTGGCCTTTTCATTCAGGCTTTTGTCTGACTTACTTTCCGTTTGCCTCCCTGTGCAGCTCAGAGATTGCTTTCTATTTAGAGAAGTGTTGAGGTTATAATAAGGGTGCATGTTTGTTTTCATAGCATAGAGACTCAGAGACAACTGCGGCCTGCCAATGCATAAAGGATGCACTGACAGTCTGCAGTAGCATAGTTGCTTTTGTATTGGACTAAACTGTATTTTCTATCTTATCTCTCTGTGTGAACGAGTAAACTCTCCTTTTTTTTTTTTAATTCATTATACTTATTCATGTGTCATCTTGGTGGAATTCAAAGAAAGGCACAATGTTTCAAACTATTATAGTTGAGAAAAAAGTGCCAGAGTTTTGGCTGATCTTGATTGTTCATGTAGACATAAACATCAGTCCCAAGGGTTTAAAAATACGCTCCACTTGGTGTCCTATGAAAATAAGATTAATTGGAGTTGATGCTCAACAACTCTAGTAAAGCCTATATCAAGATAATGCATTGTTGTGTGAACCAGTTCCTTCCAAGATTTTGTTAAGATTCTTGTTATAGATCATGGTTTTGGAAATTTCTATTACGCTCCTAATGTTAATGCCTTGCATTATTTGTGAAAGTGTAAACGCAAACGCAATAGGGACCTAGGTTGACAACATGGACTAGAGTACATTCCTCTCCCAAAAGTCTATCATGATCGTTATTTGTGTTAGCCATCACAAGGTACGTTTCTTTGTGATCATTTATTTATCATAGTTTCTTGCGTTCGCTGTGATTTTTGATTCGCGGCTACCATGGGCATGATTACATGGGACTTGTGAAAACATGCTTGAGTGGCATTGCACGTAGTGATTGCTTCTTGGGAGGAGGGTGGTCTTAGCATCGTTGATGCTCTCATATAAGAGCTAGAGAGAAGTTTCATTATCCAAACTCATTGGTAGGAGCCCTTCCTAGGCAGTTAGTTTTTGAAGATTATTATTCTCACATTGTTTGGATGGAGAGCAAACATTGTCATTTTGGACATTGTGTTCCTAGTTTTTAATACTTCCATACCACTATACTACGAAATCAAGCATCTGTATTTGTTGTTTCTATGCTCCAATCTTGGCTCCCTTTGAGATATTTATGGGTTCGAAATTTTTTGCCTATCATGAGGACGTGGAGAGACAAACGTTCATTTGAAACAATCACATGTAGCATCCAAGGGCTGACAATGAAGTGACGGTTGCTTGGGTCCCTTGGCCTATAAAACAAGCAATTAAAAGAATTGTGCTTAATTTTTAAATGTTTGCATCTTCATTGTTCAAGAGCACTTTGGTTATCGAAGAGATCACTATCCACATCGCATAGTGGTTAGCAACAGAATGGCAATGTAGTAGGCAATTGGTTCAAGTTGGGAACTGAACCCCAAGTTGCAATAAAGTTGTGTACAAATCAATTTTTATATTAGATTTAAAAATTTTTTCTAGATGTCCTTGGTATAAAAATCCTCCTATAAATGCTTAAGTATCATAAAAAAGACATGAAAATATGAGGTTAACATTAACACATATCAAGTATATAGGTAGTTGACATGTCTTGTCATGTACATACATAGTACATACATACATATATACATAGTATATACATACATATATGCATAGATTATATTATATTACACACAATAGTAAGTACATACTACATACATACATATTACGTATATACATACTACATACATGTTACATACATACATACATAGTACATACATACATACATACATAAATACATAGTATGTACATACTACACATACAAACATATATATTACATACATAAGTAAATAAACATACACATATATGCATATGCATGTTGGTATATGGTACATGATCATGCAATGATCATATGGTAAGTGGGACATTTTATACTCTCTCAATTGCAATGTGAAGTCGCGTTGTGAAAGTTACAAATGTTCGCAATGCATTGTGTATGCAATGCTCCCCCATTGATGAGATTTAGAACGTAGTGCATGAAAGTAGTGAATGTTCATGCATGGTCTCTCCGTGAGTACAAAATTTACTTCCATTCTTTGTAAATTCAAGAGTGTTGTTTTGGCAATTGCATTTAACTGGTCCCAGACCCATAATGACCTTATTCTTAAAACAAGGTCTATCCTCTCCAATGTTGATATTATCAATGAAGGCCTCCATTTTGAGGTAGTCTTTGCACAGTTTCCCAAATAGGTATCAAGAAAAAGCTTCCCAAAAAACGCATTGAGATGTTCGATGAGTCAGATCTGCCCAGCCATGCATTTTTGCCTATCTCTTCTAACTTCCCTTTTAGTGAGACTACGTGGCTCCCCACATGAGTGCCACTTGGCACTCATGTGAAAGCCCATATGATACTCAAGTAAGGGAACGTTCTCACCTCCTTTAATCTAAGCTCTCACATAATAATCAACCCCTAATCTCCCCTTGAACTGATGTCCTCACCCTTGCGTAGTCTCTTGAACCTTCTTGTTCTCAACCTTGGACTCTTGAACCCTTGCTCTCAACCTTGGTGTCTTGGACCTTTTTGTTCGCAACCTTGGTGATTTGAGCCCTTCTTCTCAACCTTAGTATTTTGAACCTAGTTCTCACCTATGCTAGGTATCTTGGACTCTCCGTCTATTGCTTCCATTGGAAAGTTTATGAGAGCTTTCCAAAGGTACCTTATACATCTATATCATACGTACGGATTGATCTATATCATACGTATGGATTGGGAGATACACTCTAAACTTTACTAGGCCAATTTCTAAAAGCGGCACGTGCTCCTTTCCTATCCTTTCAAATATAAATTGTCCAAGTGCCTTTTCTAGAGGCCATTGGGTACCCATGAACCTTGTGGAATCTACCCACCTTGCCCAAGCCTACTTCGTAGGCTCTGATACCAGTGGTTGTATCCAAGGGGAATTGAACTCATGACCTATCGGCTAGGAGTACGATGGGCTAACCACTTGCCCCAAAAACCATGGTTGAGGATTACTTCTTGATCCTCCTTCTTAGGGTGTGATTCAACCATCTCCTGTCTGTCCGTTCTTGAGTCTAGTTGCCACTGCCATGGAAAAAAGTTTTGATTGAGTCATCATGATGTTTTAGATGCTTTTGATAGTGAGCTCTATGAGCAAATTTTTGGATGCCTTATTTATGTAATATGTATGCATCACTTGGCTTGTTATTTAGTTTGTTGTCTCTCAAATGATTAGATTTATGCATAGTCGAATAGCTAAGCATTGGTTAGCGATCAAACATATCTTTTGCTATTTACCAGGTATCCAGCAACTTCAATTGAGTTTTTCCGAGGGGGTTATCAACAGCTACAACCATTTCCTTGAAATAAGGGCTTCTCACTTTCCAAAAAGCTATATCTTCAGCAAAAAAGAAGCGAGGAAGAGAAATGTTGGCTTTTTTGCAAGCTTCCATATTCCAAGCCTTTGATAAAGCTTGTTGGCTTAGCTTCCTTTGCTGGAAGAAGAGGGAAAAGCATTCTTGCTAGCTTGTCCACTTTCCTCTAAATCCACATGTCCATGCACATTTTTGTATCATTTGATGCATGATTAATGGCATTATCATCCACAATGTCATCTACATTTGACACATCAGAAGTTCCTACATCAACATGTCCAATCGACTTGTTCACTTTTTCTTTCACATTATTGGGGACTTTACCACAATGTGATACACCATAGCCCAACAATCCCAAAATATGAGCTCTTCACTTGGATAACATGTTCCGACTCTTGACTTTTGGTTCGACCCATTGCTCTTCAAAAAATATATCCGGCTAAGAGACAAAAATCAGGAATTCGAATGCATAATGTTCAAACTATATAGTATAATTTCTTGTAAGTTGTAATATGTATCATGTGGTTTCACATAAAGGTGGCTGCACATGTATGTGGTTTGTATCACGTGGTTTCAGCCTTCAAGCTTGTATGTTTGAACTTTAAAGTTTAAACTATGCAATGTGCATGTGGCTGCACATGAGGATGACTAATGCCACACTGTGAGGCGGCCACAATGCATACATGAGCATCCAGAATCTTGATTCCCTAGAGTGTGTGTGCACTATGTATTATGTAAGGCTTAAGCAATGGGCATGGATGATAAATAGCATACCTTGAGGCTGGTCGCATTCGAAATCGGTCAAAGGTGCTCTCTGAAACTACTCGTGGGAGATGGAAAAAAATTTAGATACTATTTTACCCATTAGGAAAAAGGGTGAACCCTGCATGGGCCTTGTAAGGATCCCTAATTTTTAGGGATTAAGTAGCATCTTGTGTGGTATTGAGGAAGAAAAAAAAACCACTGGTGGTTTTTAATATAAAAATACTATTCCCAAGGGACTAGATTCGAATTTTTCCCCATGATGGATTTGTGGCTATTAAGAGCCATTGGATAATTCTCACGAACGGCTGAGATCTAGACGAAGCATCTGTCAAAAAACGACAAAATTGAACGCTCAGTGTCCTTGGGATCGTGGGTATTTCAGGCCATTGGATCTTGGAGATGGATGGACACGATTGAGCAATGTGGGTCTGGCAGAAAAAGACAAAATATAGCAATCATTGACTTGTCTGATATGGGAAAAAGGAAGTGAGAGAGTGCAATCGCGTGGGTACCTTACATCCGTCGGATGTAGCTCACGAACGAAGCGGATTGAGGCGAATTTCCTGGCAGAAAACGACAAAGTAAGCCTTCTTAAATGCATGGCAAGTGGGAAAAGCAAGAGAGAGAATGTATGGGGACGCGAATGAATGTAGTCCACTAGATTTGTATCGATCCAACGTCTCAAATTGAAAAGCCCTCAATCCAATCTTAAAGAGATCTTGAGCATTGGATCAATGGGCTTATCGAACGATGGCGATTGAAAGGCACATGCATTTCTTTTTCTCAATCTTGACCATTGGATTTCTTGCACATCCAACGGCCTAAATAAAAGTTTGATGACAAAATTCGAATTTCGTGGTTTTTGAAACCACTAAGTAACGTCTACCATCACATTTTGGTTGTTTTGACCAGTCCAAAACCAAGGAAAACTAGGCCTAGCCTACTTGATTGAGGCCCTAGACTGTGGCCACCACCCTCCTCTCATTGGTCCATCACTAATCACTCCTTGAGCTAAAAGGCCCATCCAAGGTTCACCTTTTTTCCTAATGCTGACGTTGGCATACAGTTTCAAACATATTCCAATCATACCCGGATGGATTTGTACGTACAAAAAATTTTCCGCACGCGTATAAAAATAACTATGCTCCCTTATGCACGAGTGTCAGCCCCTTGTTGACCTCATCATTTAGAGGGGGGGTTTGTTAGTATACGTCAGTAGTGATGTGTGCGAACATGCTTAGAACTACTTGGGTGCTTTTTTCCCCCTTTAGGAGGTTTTTCTCCTTGTGGTTGTATGTACTCTACTAACCCTAACAAGCTACTTATCTTTGTACATTCACTTAGTAATGCACTTTGTGTTGTGGCCCAAGCGTTTTCTTCTTCTTCATGTTGTTGCTGTGCTTTCCTGATCCCCAAACTCCAAGAGAATGTTCCTCAACAATCTTCTATTTAACCTTAATGGAGAATTTGTGAAGATTGAGCTAAGTTGATTGAGAACTCACTTAGTTGAGATATGATTGGGTCGAGCTTAGAAAATAATTATGATTGAAATTATGATTGAATTGTATTAAGATTGTGAATAAGTGTTACATGCTTGGACTTATGAGTAGAACAATACTTCTAAATCTAAGTATGCTTTGACTATTTCGAATGATTGAAGACTTAAGAAAGTGTACTTTTGGGGGGGGGGGGGGGGGAGAGAGAGAGAGAGAGAGAGAGAGAGAGAGAGAGAGAGAGAGAGAGAGAGAGAGAGAGAGAGAGAGAGAGAGAGAGAGAGAGAGAGAGAGAGAGAGAGAGAGAGAGAGAGAGAGAGAGAGAGAGAGAGACTGATCTCGTGTACATCTCATGTTGAAGATCCTTAGGATCCTGGAAGGTGATATTGTTATTGACAAAAGTGGGTCGTCCACACCACGTTATGGCAGTAAGCTGGCTTATGATACAAGTATGTACACCAGTCAGAGTAATCGGATGTTAAGTAGCTATATCGCTAGCCGCATCACTTCACTTAATACACAGCGGTCAATGGATGCTGGGAAGCTTTCAGCCTTTATCAGGGACTCTCCTTTGGACTACACAGGGAACAAACTGTGCTATGAGGCTTTGAGGGCTGCATATAGAGACCAAGGAAAGTCCAGGAAGCTATCATATGGTGATGATATCTGAGTCCATTTCTGTGGCAATTGCTCTATTGCTCCCACTATTCAGGCAGTATACTTGATTGTCGCGCATTTCTCTGTAACTAATTTCAAGGAACCTTCATCTCCTTGTCAATATACTTGTGGCGAGGTGCTTTGAAGGAATGCCTACTGGAAAGGCAGTAGAGTATACCTTCATAGTATCCACATTGTAATTGTATATGATTTGTTTTTGTGAAAATGAACGTGACCTGTTACATGTAATTTATCTTATGAGATTTTATACACTAGGAATGTGTCGCATAAAAGAGCTTTAATCAGTCATGTATCATTATCATCTTTCGACTACCTGAATCCCCCAACCTCCTTTCTTCTTTCTTATTTGCTCTAGTACCTGTCCTCTTTTGTATGAATGAACAATGAGTTACTACTTTTGTTTAGTTATGTAGGATAGTCCAATGCAAGATTGCAAGGATGCACAATTATATTATTGATAGGATTACCTGTACTCCTTTTCCATATGGCCCTTTTTGGCGTGTTCAAGCTTCTGAAATAGATAAAAACATGCCAGCCATTCACCTACTAACTTGGACCAAAAAAATGAGAAGGATTTGCACAAATGAAAAGCTGTCATCAAAGCATGTGGATTTAGGCTCATACTAAAGGTTATGAGGAGTAAAATATGAAGTTTGAAGGATGAACATAAAAAGGTATTTCACAGTGGGTCCTAACATGGACTCAAATAGTTATGAGTGAGGAAAACTTCTTTGGACGATAGATGGGAGAAGGATCTGCACAGAATAATTCCGTTGGGAACAGAAGGTGGGATCAAGTGCCAAAGCATAAGGGCTGCACATAGAGTCATGAGCGAAGGGGAAGATTTGAAACTTCAAGGATTTAAAGAAGGTGCCTTCAGTGATAAACGTGTCATCACATGGAGTGCAGTTGGATACAAAAGAGAAAATTTCAGGGGTAAATATGAAGGATGCAGAAATGCAAGATAAATCAATGCACACAAAATAATCTTATCTTTTTCACTCTCACTCAGATTGTGTTCACAGAGGAAGGTTATAAAAGAGAACATACGGGTACGTATTCATAAAAGCTTTATACATACACGTGCAAAATGTTGGATGTATGTGTAAGGTTCAAGCTATGGATGATTTTCAGTGATACTCACTTGAAAGAAATTTTGTGCATAATTTCTGTAACAGTTATGGATAAACAATATGGAGTCTCATTGTCCGATTTGCCAATCTATGTTTCTTTGATGTGTTCAATTCAAGGTACATGAGACATGTGATGGATGCGTAAGATGATAACAAGGCCATGCAGTATAGGAAAACCATGAATTATGTTTAAGAGAGAATCTTAAAAATCCATAGTCAGTTTTTGACAATAAGAAATGACAGTGGCAGGTGCTTCAGTATGATGCTACTTGAAAAATCTAAGGTGACGTCTTTGTAAGGAGAGAACAAGGAGAGGGGCTTGGATTTTCCTTCTTGGGGTACCACACTTCAAAAGGGATTTATCAGCTTGCATTGACACACAATGTAGGCAACATAGAATGCATAAAAAATCCCTGCTGACAATGACGTCAAGGCTCAGGATCTAAATTTTAGGATAGTTTATGCTGGAATCAAGAGTGAGAAAATAATTGGTCTCCATATATGAACAAATTGAATCGTTTCCAAGAGTTACAATGCGAATAAAATGAAGATGTATGGTTACATGATCGGTGGCACAATATAATCACAGAAAATTGTGCTGAGAATCGGAGAAGATTAAATACAAGTACTTGAAAGGTAGTGTAAGACAAGCAATTTAAGAATAGTGAGAACTGAAGGATATGCTACGGCACTCTTTCTATCTCTACTATACCCTCTACAACCACCTCCCCAAAGCAACCTTTGCTATTTTTGAAGTTCTTCCTTCGAAGATACATTTTTTAATCAACATGTGTGGTCTTAGAAAGATAGATCCCAATGCTTCATTATGCACAGCAAAACTTCTTCTAGAAGCTAATGGATTTATAAAGCAAGGGTTCTTTCTTAATAAATCTTGGATTGTGGTCTCCTAAAAGATACTAGGCAACTTACTCCATATTGACACCTTGGATATGTGTCCAAACAATGTCGTCATCCACATAGAACAGTTTTAGAATCAGGAACTCTTTAACAATTATGTTGTTTTTTCATATGGAGCCCCTTACGCCCCATGGGTGTAAACACTTCACCTGGGCAACTCAATGGGTGTCACAAGGTGTCTTCATGTAAGTCACGTGGTGAAAAGAAAGTGAATGCCCTCTTCTCGACTGATCAGATTATTCATTGAGGTAATTTATGTTGTCTATCAGGGCTTACGGAAAAACAATCATCGAGGTAGCATACTCATGTTCTTGGTCTTTACTTTCTCAAACATGCAATGTGGGGTTGCAATCCTATATCTTACCGGTTACAGTCATGCAAGGTAGTGCACACTCATTTCAAAGCTCTTTGATCTATCACAATCGTGGGCACATATATGCACACACTATTGTAGGATGGAGATTTATATTTGAACAGACAATGGTAGATGGACATTTGAAAATAACATTCATGTTTGCTCCTTAGAAATTATTCTCCCACATTGCAACCTTCCATGTTCAGTCATGGAAAAGAATACTACCATTTCTTTGTTGAATGGGTGATAATGGAGGAAACTACAATTCGTTGCCTATGGAATCTATGTATTGGTCCATTCTTGCACACTCCATGCGTGTCATTCAAACCTGGATCTAAAATAATTACCTTCATAAAAAGTATGTGATTAATTTGCATGATGTTTTGTGGAACATGGGTACTATTTTTCTGTCCTATTACACATTGCATACATTAGATTGGGGCAATCTACGGATCTTCTTGGTTGCATCATAGTGATGTTTATGAAACTATTTGTTCATCAACATCTGCAAGTTCAACACAAGATCACTTGGATTAGAACCTTGGAAAATTGCAAAAGTGGTTTAATGTTTTGATGATGTCATACTATGTTGTCCTAAAATAACCCCTAGATATGGTAAACCTCTGTAATCCATTGTGGAATTTCCATGAAAGTACAGATTACGAGTGATAGAGAAGCATTTTTCACTACGTTTCCATGTTTTCATTTAGCACGTGATCGTTGAGGACCCATGATTGGCAAATCTCTTGGTCCAAGTTCTTGGATCCCCTTTCTATGCCCACATTGTGTTGCTGCTAGAAAACAATTCAAACTTTTTTTGGAATTCTCATTATATCTAAAGGTGGTTGAATTATTTGTGGGAACATTTGACTCCTATGATTTTAGAATAATTTTTGCTCTCTATATTTTACCTATTCTTTGATCAAGTAATTTACATACTACTTTAAACATTACATCTTATGGTCCATATGGAAATCCTAGAATACTCTCAACTTTGAGCACTAAGTAATGTTCTCATAATTTACTCTAATATCACTTCTTTAGGATCAATTTCTTATGGTGCCTTTTGCGTCCTCAATAGAACCTATAAAAAAACTATGTTTGGGCATCTTGTATATGTTTACACACTAGTTATAGTGGAAAAGTAGATAAGAAAGTATATTCAGATATTAAGGTCTAATGGAGGAGGTGAATACATGTCAAATGAATTCAACAACTTTCTTAAAAGTCATGGAATTCGACGTCAGTTTTCATGCAAGTACACACCACAACAGAACGGAGTTGCTGAATGCAAAAGGGAGTATCCAATGAAGATACATTTTTCTGCTTTTGGATCAAGCATCGTCCTCAACTCATCTGGAATATGTATATATGCAATACAGACAAATACTTTCATATGCAATACGTTTTTCTTTTTACCTGTAAACTTCTCCTCAGGTGTAACTTGATGTACAATAGCAGTGAGAGTTATGTTCATGATGTATACAACAGTATGCATAGCTTCTGCCCAATAACAATGAGGCATATTCTTCTCAGTCATCAAAGCTCTTGTTATTTCTACAATATGTCTGTTTTTGTGTTCAGCAATGCCATTCTGTTGTGGTGTGTAGCTGCATGATAACTGACGTCGAATTCCATGACTCTTAAGAAAGTTGCTGAATTCATTTGACATGTATTCGCATCCTTTATCAGACCTTAATATCTTAATATACTTTCCTATCTGCTTTTCCACCATAGCCTTAAAATTTTGGAAGTGAGTGAACACCTCACTCTTCTCTTTCATGAAATATACCCATACTTTTCGTGTATGGTCATCAATGAAAGTGACATAAAACCTACAGTAGTCAGAGTTTTGTTCACGATGTAAACAGCAGTATGCACAACTTCTACCCAATAACAATGAGGCATATTCTTCTCAACCATCAAAGCTCTTGCTATTTCTGCAATATGTTTGTTTCAATTTGGAATTCACTTCCATAGGTGTACTTGCAACCTTTGCAATTTTTGTTTTGTAAGCATATAATTGATGTACTCTCTCTATGTAAGGTAGATACCATGCTTTGAATACATGACTTCCAATCCAAGGAAGTATGTGAGCTTCCCTAAATCATTTATGATAGCTCTTCCTTCATTTGATGTTTGATCTTCCTTATGCCTTGAACATGATTACTTCTCACAATAATGACATCCACATATACACAGAGGTATATGAATTCTCCATGTGACTTTAGATGATTAGAGAAGGATATCCCTTGCTGACCAAAAATCCTTTGTCTTGTAGGTAAGTAAGTAGTCTATGGTTCAAGCTCTTTGAGCTTGGTTTAGGCCATATAGATCTCTTTTTAATATGCAATTATACTTAATAAATTGTGAGTCTTCAAAACGAGGGGGTTGAGCCATATATGCCTCCTCTAAGATCCATGCATTCAAGAAGGAATTCTTAACATCCATTTGGTATATCTTCCAAGTCTTGGGAGCTACAATACTCGTGAATAATGTGATTTGCTATAGCGGAAAAGGTCTCCTCATAATCAATGCCCTGATTCTATGCATATCCCTTGGCCAAACCTAGACCTGCATCTATTTATGGTTCCATCATAGTTCTTATTTACCTATAGATTCATCTCAATCCAATGATCTTCATGGTTGATATCTTAGTCTAATAAGTCCCAAGTGCTTTTTATCTACAATCCTTCAATCTCTTCCTCCATGGTATGCTTCCATGCTCGCTTCATCTTGGATTCCTCATATGATGAGGGTTCTTCAAAGTTCATATCCTAAGCAATGTATATAAAATGCTTAGTGACCCATGAGGTATCATATCTATACCTTTCTAGATTCATCTTTTCCCTTCTAGGACTTCTTATTATTTGTTGAGATGATTCTACTACATCTCTTAATTCTTGCACTTTGGGCTTAACTTTAGAGTTTTAAAACTTGATCTCCCCTCTAGGTGTCTTTTGGTCATCCTCTTATTGTTTCTTGAGATGAATCTGCTACATCTCTTAATTCTTGCACTTTGGCTTTACCTTTAGAGTTCTAAGACTTGATCTCCATTCTAGGTTTCTTCTGGCCTCACATGCTGCAAACCTGGATGCTCGGTACTCAGCCTCGGTAGATGATAGTCCAACTGTAGGCTGCTTCTTACTTGCCCATGAGATAGGTCCTGAGCCAAGTAAAAATATGTACCCAGAAGTAGACCGTCGAGAATCAGGATCACGAGCCCAATCTGAATCGAAATACCATGTGAGTTCGATGCCCCCTCTGTACCAAACACCATGATGTCGGGTGAGGACAAGGTATCGAAGTAGTCTCTGAGCAGCATCCCAATGAATGTGACGAGGCTGATGTGCAAACTGACTGAGTATACCAACTGCATAAGCAATATTTGGTCTAGTTTGGCAAGATAGAGTAATGCGCCAACAAGCTATCGATAGGTATGCACATCCACAAGTGATGATGAGTCCTCCAGTGTAAGCTTGATGTTTGGATCAAGTGGTGTAGAAACTGAGCGACACTGGTCCATGTTATATCTGGAAAGTAGATCAGAGCAGTACTTCTTCTATGATAGGAATATACCTTCTTTTGTTTGCCAAACTTCCATACCCAAGAAGTAGTGTAGTAATCCAAGATCTGTGATAGAGTACTCAAGATGAAGTTGTGTGATAATAAATTGGATGCGTTCTTCGTCTGAGTCTGTCAAGATCAAGTCATCTACATAGAGAATGATGATGGCTACTAAAGACTCCTTTTGATAGATATAGAGATTAGCATCAGCATTGCTTCTGTGAAATCCCTTGTCTTCAAAGAACTTGTGAATCTTTTCATACCAGGCCCTGGGAGCTTGCTTAAGTCCTTAAAGTGCCTTGTGAAGCTTGTAGACTTGATCTTCTTTGTCTTTGATCTTGAAGCCTTCCGGTTGTTCAACATATACTTCTTCTTGAAGATCTCCATTGAGGAATGCACTTTTGACGTCCAGCTGGTAAATGGGCCACTTAAAGTGAGCACTTAGTGCTAAGATGATTCTTATGGTTGTGAATCTTGCAGTAGGAGCAAAGGTTTCTTCATAGTCAATGCCATGTTGTTGCTTGTATCCCTTAGCAAGAACCAATATCCAAGTCTTGTTCTTTGCTATTGCATCCATTTTCTCTTTCATAGCTTCTTCCCACTCTGGTTGGCCTTGAGCTTCTTTGTAGTTGGATGGCTCTGGAATTTGCTGAATTTGGTGCATTAGAGCATAATTAACATAATGACTTTGTTCGCATTGTCTCTTATCAAGAAGCCTTTGAGATCAACGTGGTTGTTGTGAAGTACTGGCTTCTGAGTTGGAGTTTGGAAATATTGAGTCCCCCTCTGAAGTGTAGATAGGTGGACTGAGACTTGTACTTAAATCTTTTCTTGAGTATGCGGAAGCTTCATTGAAGATCACATCCTTCAAAATGGTGATGGAGTGGTTTTCCATATCATATAGACGGTATGCCTTTGATTGGTCATTGTACCCCATGAATATGTGTTTCTTGGACTTTGATTGTAACTTGTTTCTATATTCTTTTGGTACATGGGGGACAAAAGCTTCACTACCAAAGACTCGAAAGTAATTCACATTTGGTTTTCTTCCATAGTATGCTTTGAAGGGTGTTTTGTTGTGTAATGCACTTGTAAATCCTCGATTAAGAATGTGAACGGCAGTATGCACGACTTCTGCCCAGAACTTGTAGGGTAGATCCTTGTGATGAAGCATAGTTCTTGCCATTTCCATCACATAACGTATCTTTCTTTCAGCCACTCCATTCTGGGATGGAGTATGAGGCTCAGTGACTTGTCGTTTGATCCCTTTCTAGTTGAGAAAGTTATCAAACTCATGATTGATAAACTCACCACCTCCATCTGATCTGATGGTTTTAACTTTAGTCGAAGCTTCATTCTCAACTTCCTTGATCCAAGTTTGAAACTTAGAGAATGTGTCTGCCTTTGACTTCAAAAACTACACCCAAATATAATGAGAGTGGTCATCTACTAGAAGATAAAAGCAGAGGCATCCACGCAGGGATGGGGTTTTCATGGGTCCACATAAGTCCATGTGGATAAGGGCTATAGGGTTCCTCGCTCGTGTTGAAGCTTCCTTGGGAACTGGGGCCCTATGTTGCTTGCCTTCGGTGCAAGCTTGGCAGACAATAGTAAGTTGCCCTATCTTTGGCAATCCCTTCACAAGTTGGGATGAAGAGATTTTTGATAAGTAAGAAGTGTGGCCAAATCTTTGGTGCCACAAACTCGAGGTTGATTCTTTGGATACAAAGCAAGATAGTTTGTAGAGGCCCTTTTCTTCAATACCTTGAGCAATGACATCCTTTGTATGGGGATCAACTACCTTAACTGAGGTGTTATCAAACCATACTTGTTTGTCCTTATCTGTAATGGCCTTGACGGAAAGTAGATTCATACATAAATTTGGAACAAAAAGAACATTGGATAAAGACTTTCATTCCCCCTTATTGTTTGTAATTTGAACTTTTCCTTTTTCCTTCGATGGTTAAACTTTTGTCGTTGCCAAGATAGACTTCTCCCATGTGCTCTTCGAGTTCTTGAAAGGAGTCCTTGTCTTTGCACATATGGGAGGTAGCTCCGTTATCAAAGATCCACTCATGCGGGGAGCTAGAAGTAACTAGGACATTGGCTTCTGTGGAGATGAAGAGTTCCTCACTAGAGCAGTGGGATCTATGTTGGGATCCTTTGGATGATTGCTTAGACATAGAAGCCTTCGATGAGTGTTTCTTTTTATAGCAAAACTTTTCTAAGTGTCCTGATTCTCCACAAAAATTACAGGTGAACTTCTTCGATGAATTATGCAATCCTTGCTTAGATCCATTGCTAGCATGATGACTTGTGGTTTTGCCCTTATTGAATGGACCTTTGGCCATCATGGAAGACTCTTGGGAGGAAGTCGATTTGGCTCGCGAGTCATGAAGGAGCAATAGTCGACGAACCTCTTCCCAAGTTAAGACTTGGCCGTGATTATACAAAGTTATGACAAATGTCTCGTACGACTTAGGTAACTTGTTAAGAAGCCTAATGGCCATGTCTTCATTAGAGATCTTCCTGCCACATAGTGCTAATTTACGTTGGTAGTCCTCAAATTGGGCTATGACCTTGGTAATTGTGTCGTGTGGCCGAATGGTCAAATTATGAAACTCGGCCTCTAATGCATATATTTTCGAAGGGGTTTTGTCTTCATACAAAGCGGCTAACATATCCCAAGCGTCCTTGGACATCTTATAGGCCGTGATATGTCCTTTCGTCAGTTCGTCACAAGCAAGTAACAGCTGACCTAAAGCTCTTTTATCCTTGACATTCCACACATGCCAATTGTCTAAGTTGGTATCCCTATTGGGTTCGGGGTCTGACCCATCTACACTATCAAAGACACTTGCCAAAAATACCGCTCCAAAATAATTGCAAAGCTTGAAATGAACAACTGGACACCACACTTAAGATTTTTGGGGAGGGGGGGAGGGCTTAGAGTAGCCTTGCACTTGTACAACACCAAGATAAGTCGACGCGAGAGGAGGGCTTAGAGTAGCCCGTTGCACATCAATTGAGCCTTAGAGTAGGCTTGGGTACGCAAGAAACTATGTGAGTGGGCTTAGACTAGCCTCCAACCCATAAGGGTGTGCAAACACACAATACTTCTTTTTATATTTTGAGTGTACAAAGAGGGAGGAACTTAGTGCCTTGAGTGGGTCAAAATAGTGTGGAGGTACCCTTGAGAAGTAAGCTCTTGAAAGAATACAAAGTGTGCTTACAAGATGGGTACCTTTAATAAGTACGATGAGAGACAGCCAATTTGTTTTTGCCAAATGATTTTACAACTTGTTAAAAGTGATGCACTATCAACTAGCACAAAATAACCCTCCGTGACTTAATCATTCATGAATTTACTGAATAACATACAATATGTGGTCAGGCTTCATTCAGTAAAATAACTGAAATCATGCGGCTACCAAATTGATTACCTATGCAGATTGAGCGCTGCAACACTTGCCACGTATGCTCATCAGCAAGTCAGCCAAAAGAGGCCAGGTATCGATGGAGTGGATAATGCATGTTCACATTCATGTCTCATTGGCTAAAAACACTCTACGCTATCACCAAGGCACGACCAGGCAAAGTTTATCGAGAACTTAGCAAAAGACTCCAATGAATGTGCATGATGATTTCTCACTGTGTCATTCTGCAATGCTCAGCAGATTAAGGATTAATATATTGTGCAAAGTTTATCGAGAACTTAGCAAAAGACTCCAATGAATGTGCATGATGATTTCTCACTGTGTCATTCTGCAATGCTCAGCAGATTAAGGATTAAAAATAGAACTCTACACGATTTCAAGGGCATCAATAAGGAAATAGCGCTGAAGTGTGCCGAACGTGGCCACTTAGTTGCTCAGAGAGCATTTCTTTCTCCGAGTAAGCAGGACAGAAAGAGCTATTGTCCTTAGCAAGACCGGCGCCAAATGCTTCTGAGGATGCACAGAGTGGGACTGACACTGATGGAAGCACAGAGCACAAAGGCACGCTCACTCTGTCATGCGCTTTATCGCTACAGAGGTCAGTGGGATAGATATGTAGTTCACCAATAGTGATGTTGGCCTCGCTCTGTTTCTGGTGGTGAGAGAGGTCACAATCTCCTAGTAACTCATGACAGAGTTCTTCGAGCTCTTGTGTGCACAATATAGAGATTGATGATGGTGAGAAGACAGCATGTGGAATTTTTTGTTTATTGCTTGAGTAACACCAGAGTGCTGTACGCAAGGAATTTGATCAATTGTAGCCATGTTGCCAAAGAGGACGCGTATCAGACGTGCAGCTCGAGTGAGAAAGTGAACTTGCCATAGAGACTACTTTTCGTAGTCGTCTTCTGAAGGTTTTAGAGAATCTCTCTCTCTCTCTCTCTTTGTCTCTCTCTCTCTCTCTGTCTCTCTCTCTCTCTGTGTGAGTAGGTCACCGGTTATGCTATAGAACCGGCGATTATCAAAGATACAACCTACACCTGGAGATTAGCCTGCGCGAGTATGGAGGCTTGTCGCATGGTAATGTGATGGTAGGGGGTATCATATACGGGGAAGGTGCCGTTGGTGGCATATCAACAATCGATGAACCGAGACTGGTATCTCCATGGGGGGACGTCAAAGCTGGAGTGCCAACAATATGAGTAGGAGGCATATCCACTACGGGCATAGGATGAAGCTGAACGGGAGAAGTACAACAGGTAGGACATAGTCTTTTTGTGTACAAGATTGACTTCCCCATGTACGACTGGTTTCTTCAGTTTGTTTTGTCTGTAGCGAGAGAGGAGTGATGCGCGAAGTTCGATGGGAATGGGATATTGCTTATCTCTGCCACAGACACGATTCAAAGATGAAAGGTGGCAACTCAAATAGCACCAAAATGTTGCATATTACAACTCAGATCCACAAAGCTGAGCTTAAGTTCAACAACTTGAACAACAAGGTCTCCAAAAGTGGAGAGAAACTATAACGATATTAGCAAAGATTTACTATGTGAAGAAAGAATCAATGGTGTTTGTTAACACGTCCAAAATCTGATATGCATGAATAATGTATCATCTAAGAGAGATTGAACAAGAAAAGTGTTTATAAATAATATAAATATGATGAGATGGAACATTAACTCCACTTCATGAGCTCAGAAATGAAGTAAATTAGTAAATGTTGCCAAAAGAGAGGGTGGGTGGGAGGGAAAATGGGGACAAAAGGTGATAAATGAGAAAGTGTGGGAGGGTGGGCAAATGGGCAAAATGAGACCCAAAGAGCACAAAACTGATGGCAAAAGCTTCTTGCAATAAGGAGAAATCAAGACCATTAACGCTCAAGCACCACCACCACCAAAATGACCGCCAAACGCACCACCAAGACCTCCACCTAGCACTCTGATACCATGTAGAGAGTATGCATGCGGAAGCAAAATGAAAAGTAAAGTACTCTCACAAAACAAAGAATGTGTGAGACACAAATTGAGTAGACCATCAAATGGGTAAACTCATGTGGATTAGAAATGAGCTTGCCAAGAGCATGGAGTAGGCTCCTCAAGCTTCTAACCAAGTACAAATGAGGGGAGAGGCCCTTCTTATATAGATTTGGGAGGGGCTCTCAAAATTACATCATATGTGGGATAAGCCTCCTGAAAGGAGAATGAATACAACTGGTAGAAGCACATGGCAAGGTACCCAAATACAAAGGAAATACAATATAAAATGGAAATAGACTAGAAATGGAGTGCCTCCTAGATACAAAATGGAGATGCACTCATGCAGATACAAATGTAGATGAAGTAGGAGCAATCATGTCGTCAACAATCCTCTAATTCATGTAACTCTTCAAGTGTGTGTGGATTTTTGTTTGATAGTGTTGGAAAATCATCCTCAAAGTCATAAGGAATTTTGATCTTCATGCAATCATCTTCAAACCAAGATTTATTTTCATCAAATGCTATACATCAACTTCCTATGAATCCTTTGGTGCTAGGATTATAAAGCCTATAACCCTTTTGTTTTAGTTCATAGCCTATGGGATCAAGATTCCCTCTGATTTATGAAGGTATGTGCTTTTATTACCCATAAATCTGGTGTCCCATACCACTAAAGGCACTTCACTAGTAGTGTAAGCCTAGTGTCCCATACCATCTAGCTTACATTTCCACTTTAGTGAAGGTAAATTTAGCTTTAACCTTGGGATCAATCCTTTTTCTATTCTATTTAAGCCAAACTATTTACTTAAACTTGTAAGTGTTTCCATTGGAGAGCATGTTTGGTACTTGTTTCACAAATCTGTTTGTGAGATACATGGCAGTGGATATTGGCTCTACCCATGGATAATTGGCCAACCTCTTCTCATTTAGCATTGAGCTAGTTGTTTCTACAATGGTCCTATTTCTTCTTTCTGCTATAGCATTTTGATCAAGTGTGTATCTACTTGTAATTTCCCTTTTGATTCCTCTCTCTTTCAAGAAGCCATCAAACTCATGGGAGAAATACTCTCCCTCCATCAGACATTAGCTCTTTCAAGAAGGAATTAAACACATGGGAAAAATACTCTCCTCCTCCATCATATCTTT
>CM035412.1:45852564-45855064 GCA_020310875.1 Ceratopteris richardii | reverse complement strand
TGCAATGATCAAGAGAGGTTTCTTACCCCACCATGCTTCATAAGGATTCCTTCCCTCTGAAGCTTTGCAAGGCAACCTATTCACAAGATAAGTTGCAGTATTAATTGCTTCTACCCGCATATAATTGGGACACTTCTTTTCCTTCATCATTGATCTTGCAAATTCTACAAGAGTTCTATTTCTTCTTTCCACAACTTCATTTTATTGTGGGGAGTACCTGCAAGTCACTTCTCTTTTTATACCTACATTCCACATATAATCATCAAATTCCTTAGAAAAATATTCTCCCCCTCCATCTGATCTCAATCTCTTGAGCTTTTCTCCTGTAATTCTTTTTGCATAAGCATGGTAGTGTTTAAATATCACAAACACTTCAGATTTATCCTTGATTACATACAGAGTAATCCGCTTGGTTGCATCATCAACAAATAGAACATAATGCCTTGATCCATTTATGCTATAGTCTTTTAAAGGACCCCGCACATTTGTATGAACCAATTCAAGCATATGTGAATACCTGTATCCTTGCTTATTGTATGATTTCTTGTGAGCTTTACCTAGTTGACAAGTCTCACATTTGTATATCATATGTTGACCTTCAATATTTGGTAGACCAAGCACTGCACCATTATTTGTCATCTCTTTTATTCCCCTTTCATTAAAATGTCCTAACCTCTTATGCCATAGATCCAATTCAGACATCTTTTTACTTCCATAAGTAAACAATGCATGTCCCACATTACCTTGGACTTTGAGAGTGAATAATCTTCCTTCCTTTTTCCTTGTAACAATGCTTTTACATCCTTGCTTGGATCTTCAACATAAACACCATTACTTGTAAATCTGACTTCATATCCCTTCTCAACAATTTTCCCTACACTTATTAAATTTTTAGGAATTGTTGGAACATAAAGTACCTTGCTTAGAAGTGTGCTTCCACTCTTTGTCTTTACTAATCCAATGCTCTCAACTTTGTGTTTGGTGTTGTCTCCTGTTTGAATTGTATTTCCATTCACTTTAGCTTCCATATCAATCATTAAGGAGATGTTGCCACTCAAATGATTGCTACATCTTGAGTCAATATAAAACACTATTTGATCTTCATTGATTACTTCATGTGTTGCATTCAAGATGAGCGTCAAGTCTTCCCTCTGATCTGAAGCATAATTGTAATAGGTGTTGTTGTAGGATTGATTTTGAAAACTCCTTCCTCCTCCTCTAGCAAATGAAGTCCTACCACCTCTTCCTCTGAAATTGCCTCTTTGATTTCTGCCTCCTCTTCCTCTAGGACTGAAATTCTAATTATGACTTCCACCATTTTGATTATTATACCAGCAATCATTTTCCAAAGAATTTTTTCTTCCACAAATCCAACAAGCTTTAGCATTTTCTTTATTCTTACCTCCTCTACCTTTACCTCTAAAATTCATCTTTCCTTTCATGAAGTTTACTTGGCTTGAAGATCCTTCTTCATCATTTATTTGCTTGCTTTAGCATTCTTCTTCTTCTCCTTTGAGTACATTGCTTGGCTTGAACTTCTGTCATTCTCTCCTTTAATGTCTTGCTCAAATGTTAGCATATGTCCTAGCAATTGATGCTCCCAAACTATCTGCAATGTCCATCCTTGTAACATAATCAGAGATTGACGAAGAACCTTTCTTCTTGAAAGTTGTAAACTCAGCCCATAGTGAAGCCTTCCTCGATTTGGTTGCGTTTTGAAAATGTTCTTCCAAGGAATTCCATACATCTGCTGTACTTTCTAATCCTCTAATGTGTGATAGAGGATAATCATTTACAGCCATGTAAATGATGCTCCTAGCCTAAGCATCTTTCTTCATCCAATTCTTCAATTCTGCAAGTTCTTCTCTTGTTGGAATACTTGGATCCTTAAACTCAGGATTTTCTTCTTCTCCTGTAACAAATGATATCAAATCTTTGCTCATGAGATGTGCTTCCATCCTCATCGACCATTTTGGATAGTTCTCTCTATCTAGCTTGTCAATCCGCAAGCCTTTCTCCCATCTCTTGACTTTTGTATCTATAATTACTAAGATTTATGGTGATATAATGTTCCTTTGATATGAATCTTTAATCCTTCTTGATCCTTTGAACTCATGCTTTGTTCTTCTTCAGGTTTTCTTCAAGACTTTACCCTGTGCTCATTCAATTTACAAGATCTTTGATATGTCCAATAGTCGGGGTTCTCCTTGCTTCTTCTTCACCTTGATTTGATCTCTCTGCTCTGATACCACTGCTAGAGACCTTTAATTCTCCAAATGTCTGATCTATCTTGATTTAAGAACTCTTCTATATCAAGAATAAACCAAACTTTACACAAACTTTACATTATCTTTCAAGTTCATTAAGAAATACTTCTCTCTGTGAAGTTTCCTTCAACTTCAACAGTCTGCTTCAGAAATGGACTTCAATCTCTTCATATGACTTTGATTTTAATAATTCAAATGATGCACACATATTCACACTACCTTTGCGCAATCAT
>CM035412.1:45827564-45832564 GCA_020310875.1 Ceratopteris richardii | reverse complement strand
TCTATGTGTTTTGTCCTAGCATGATAAACAGGGTTAGCAGCTAGGTGAAGTGAACTTGTGTTATCACCAAATATGATTGGTGGCCTTGTGTATAGGCCCAATTCTGAATAGAGTAACTTCAACCATATTGCTTCTTGAGTAGCATTGGCTAGCCCTCTGTACTCTGCCTCAGTAGATGATAGGGCTACTGTGGGTTGTTTCTTGGATGACCAAGAAATTGGTTTATCACCTGCAAAGCATATGTAACCAGATGTACTCCTCCTGTCATCCTTGCAACCTGCCCAATCTGCATCTGAGTATACCTTGATGTCAATGTCTGATGAATATGGATAATACAAACCATGATTTTGGGTTCCCTTTAGGTACTTTACTATCTTCTTGGCTGCCTCCAAATGTGGTACTCTTGGCTTATGCATAAATTGGCTAAGTACACTAACACCATATGATATATCAATCCTGGTTAAGGTAGCATAATTGAGACTACCTACCAAACTTTGGTAACCTGTAACATCCTTGAGTTCTTCTCCTTCATGTGCACTGAGTTTGTGGTTGACCTCCATAGGAATGTTTGAGACTTTAGCTTCCTGCAAATTAAACTTCTTGACCATGTCCTGAATGTACTTCTTCTGAGTAATGAATATACCTGAATTTGTGTAGACCAATTCAAGCCCTAGGAAGTACTTCAATAATCCAAGATCATTGATCTTGAATTCCTTCATCATTTGACCTTTGATGTGTCTAATTCCTTGAACATCATTTCCTGTAATAATGATGTCATCAACATAGACACACAAGTATATTACCTCTGAATTGTTCTTTTTTATAAACAATGAAGTATCTGCTTTACTCATCACAAATCCTTGATCCAAGAGATAGGTTGTCAACCTGTAATTCCATGCTCTAGGTGCCTGCTTCAATCCATACAGAGCCTTCTTCAATTTACAAACATGATTTACCTTATTGGGATCCTCATAACCAGGTGGTTGTGACATGTAGACCTCTTCAGATATCCATCCATTCAAGAATGCATTCTTTACATCCAATTGGTACATGTTCCAATTCTTGGATGCAGCTACACTCACCATAATTCTGATAGTTGGCATCTTTGCCACAGGAGAAAAGGTCTCCTCATAATCAATGCCTTGGGTTTGTGCAAAACCCTTGGCTACCAACCTAGCTTTGTACCTGCTTATTGTACCATCTGAGTTCCTTTTGAGTTTGTAGATCCATCTGGATCCTATCACCTTCATGGAGTCCTTCTTGGGTACCAAGTCCCAAGTATCACTCTCCTTGAGAGCCTCCATTTCTTCATCCATTGCTTCCTTCCATTCTGGTTTAGTAATAGCTTCCTCAAATGTACCTGGTTCTTCACTTAAGATATCCTTTGCAAGATATACAGAGTGCTTGGTTACAAGTGAAGTATCATACCCATACCTAATAGGTTTCTTCTTTTCCCTTGAAGATCTCCTCATAGCTTGAGTTGAGGATTCTAGATTGTCTTCAAGTTGCTTCATCTTCATCTTCCCTTTGGATTTCCAAGCTTTGAATTCTTCAATGTTGATGGTGTCTTCATCATCTGAGCTTGTGTCCTCATTCTGAGTTGGTTCTTGCCTGACAAGCTTTGGAAAGTCTTCTTCCATATCATAAGGTAGGCTAACTTTCCTGCACTCATTATCATACCATGAATCATTTTCATCAAAGATGACATCTCTGCTTACCTTGAAGCCTTTATTTGAGGGGTTATAGAACCTGTATCCTTTCTGATTCAAATCATAACCAATAAAGATACACTTTTCAGCCTTAGGGTCTAGCTTTCCCCTTACCTGTGAGGGAATATGTACATATGCAACACACCCAAAGATCTTGCAATGATCCAGAGATGGTCTCTTACCATGCCAAGCCTCATAGGGTGTCATTCCATCAAGTGTCTTTGATGGCAACCTGTTGATTAAGTATGTGGCAGTAGATACACTCTCTGCCCAAAGATAATTTGGTAGTTTTTTCTCATTAAGCATAGACCTAGCTGTCTCCACAATGAGTCTATTCCTCCTTTCAGCTACCCCATTTTGTTCAGGTGAGTACCTTGTGGTAATCTCCCTCTTGATGCCTCTTTCCTGTAAGAATTCTTCAAAATCATTGGAGAAGTATTCTCCACCACCATCTGACCTTAGCCTCTTCAAATGTCTACCTGTTTGATTCTCAACTAATGCAAGATACCTTTTGAAACAATTAAATACTTCATCTTTATGTTTCATGAAGTACAAGACAGTCCATCTGCTATAATCATCTATAAAAGATACATAGTACCTTGATCCAGATATGGATGGCTCCTTGCTTGGTCCCCAAACATCTGTATGCACCAATTCCAAGTAGTCTTCATGCATAAAACCTTTTTTGGTATATGGCAATCTGTGTGACTTACCAAATTGACAAGCCCCACACTTGTATATCATGTGTTGCTTGGATACATTAGGTATCCCAAGCACACATTGATCCCTACTCATTTGCTTTATGGTCCTCTCTCCAATGTGACCTAATCTCTTGTGCCACATCTCCAATTCTGATAGAGTTTGGTCCTTGTAGTTGTATAATGCAATGTTCTTAGTATCCTCAAGTTCAAAAGTAAATAGTCTACCTGATTTCTCTCCCTTGGCTATCCTTCTGAATCCATGTCTTGGATCCTCCACATATGCACCATGTTGAGTGAACCTGACCTGTAGACCTTTTTCAACAATCTGACCTACACTCATCAGATTCTTGGTGATTGTTGGGACATACAATACTCTGCTTAGCAAATTCTGATTACCATCACTTGTTTTGACATTACCTACTTTAACCACTGAATGTTTAGTGTCATCACCTGTCTGCACTTGGTGCTTGCCTTTAGGTTCTTCCAAATCAGAGAGTAAGGCAACATTCCCAGCTACATGGTTAGAGCAACCTGAATCAATATAGAACAAATGATCATCATTGATACCTGATTTAGATGTCATGTTCATAATCAACAAGGAATCATCTTGATCCTCTGCATAATTGTTGTAATCCTTTCTGTTCCTGTATCCTCCTTGATAATTGCCATTGTGATTGTAGCTATTGTTGTAGTTATTGTTGTAATTATTGTTGTAGCCATGGTAGCCTTGAGATTGATTGAATCTGCCTCTGCCTTGGGAGTATCCTCCTCTTTGGTGACCTCTTCCTCTTTGGTTCTTGTAGTTTTTGTAGCATTCATCTGTAGTATGATTAGACAAGCCACAAATATTGCATGGAGATTGATTACAAGGTCTCCCCCTACCTGACTTACCTCCTCTGCCCCTACCTCTAGATGATCTACCTCTCCCTGCATAGTTTGCTTGGGAGGTGGATCCTTCTTCATCAACTTTTTTACTTTTACCCTTGTCTTTAGACTTCTTATCTGTATATAGGGCAGAGGGATTGTTACCTTTTGATTGCTCTCCATTCTTTGTGATCTTTGCTTCATGTGTAAAGAGTTGTCCAATCAGAGTTGTTAGATCAGGTGCTTGGATGTCCATGTACAAGTCCATTGCAGTGGTAAAGCTCTCCCACTTGTCATCTGCTTTGAGTCCATTGATCACTTGTCTGACTATTTGCTCTTCTTCAATTTCTTCTCCAACACTTGCAAGTTGATCTGCAATGTCTTTGACTTTGGTGACAAAATCTGAGACACATTGTTTTGATTGCTTCCTGAGAGTTGTAAACTCAATCCATAGCTGATTCTTTCTGGCCCTTGTGCTTGATGAGAAGTATGTTGACAAGGTTTCCCAAGTCTCTTGGGAAGTCTTACAGTTCCTAACATGAGGTAGAAGGAAATCAGAGATAGAGTTTAGAAGGTATGACCTTGCCAAAGCATCTTTAGCACACCATTGATTAAGTCTCTCATGCTCATCCTTTGTAGGTAGGCCTCTGGTTTTGAATGAGGGCAACTCCTCATCTCCTGATATGTATCCATACAAGCTTCTCCCTTGTAGATAAGTCTTCATTCTTAATGACCATGCCTGGTAGTTGTTTCTATCCAATTTGTCAATGAAGGAAGGGAAACCATCACCCATAATTACCTTATTTGCTCTGATACCACTGTTGGATGTGATGGCTGGGTACAATCAGAAGATCAAGTTGGTGCTGCTAGACCTGCTTCACACCTGCCCTCTTTTCTCTTCAGATATGGTTAGGAGACTCCTTGAGCTTCCAAATGACACCAAGAAACTATATATGTGCTTTACAAAATGATTGAGTAATGACCAAATCAAAACAGATGATTTTGAACCTTCACAACTCCAAAAACTTTCTATTCCTGTATTGATACCTGCTCAGTCCTAAGCTCAGTGTGACCAGCACACTTGCAATTGGTTTAATTCCTTCTGGGAGTATTAAATTAACTTAACAAGCTACCATTAGCAAGTTAAATCACTCCAATTAACAAACTATACACTGAGAATGATCTTTAGCAAAATCAGAGACACCCCCAACTTTTTAGGAACCACACAGAAAAATACCAGTGACTGCTTCGACAGTGATTTCTCCCAATTGGCTGAATAGAATGACGTGAAATTTTGCAGTGTTGTAGAATGCTGTGAGCTGGTTCCAATGAGTCTTGGATCATCAAATTTGGTTCAGTAGATCTTGAGATATGCCCTGTTGAAGTTGACAGACTTGAAGATGATAACTCAGAGAAAACACAGAGATAATGACTATGAATATATGTATTGAATCTATCAAATGTACATTCCCATTGGCATGTATAATGATGCCCAATGGTACTCAGAGGTGTAGGCTCAATAGTAGCTCTCACACACTCAATGATCTGCTTGGAATAACCTCGGGAAGTGAGTCACTGACCCGCGACTTTTACATAGCTCTTTTATAGGAATTTTGAACAAATTTGAATTTGAATTCAAATTAAGGTTCCCTTGATTCTCTCTACTAGACTTAGGGAGATATTCCCTCAACTAGATCATCTACTTTTTCCACGACTCTAGTCTAGT
>CM035412.1:45812564-45822564 GCA_020310875.1 Ceratopteris richardii | reverse complement strand
AGGCTATCATTTCTCAAAGTTTGGAGTGGCAATGAGTTAATGGTGACCATAGAGGTGTTCTAGTGTCACATTAAGTCATTTCTTGTGGTGTTTCATACATCAACAAGTGGTATCTGTTGGTGTAATTCAAGCTTTAACACTTGGCTTGTACATCAACATTGAAGACTTTACATAAAGCTTGGATCTTGAAGGCTTAGCTTGGAACCCTTGGAGGATATATTTACAAGAATCAAGAACCATAGGAACTTAGTCTTATTGATTCTTACCTTTTATCTCATGTAAAAGTCTATATGACTTTAACAACTCATGTAATCACACCTAACTGAGAAAGTCGTGGAAACTTTGATTGATTGAGTGGGTGAATGATTGAGAGAATATCTCATTCACTTTTAGGTACATGATTCAAGGAGATTGACATGAATTTGAAATTCAAAATCTCACTCAATCTCTATATAAGTCACAAGTCAAAAGTCGCGGCTCACTTCACTTCTCCCGAGGCATTTCTGAAAAATTCAGTAAGAGTGTGAGTGCTACACCATAGCCTACACCTCTGAGTACCATTGAGCATCACATTCTATGCCAATGGGAATGTACAATCATTAGATTTAATCAATATACTTACATTTACAATTTCTGGTTTCTCTGAGTGACTACCTTCAACTCTGTCAACTTCCAAGAAGCATATCTCAAGATCTACTGAACAAAATTGGATGATTCAAAGTGCATTGGATTTAGCTCAAAGTCTACTATACACCTACAAAGTTTCAAGGCCATTGGATCTACCATCACAGAGAAATCTCAGTCGGGGTGCTCACTGGTCTGTGACTGTAAGTCTCCTAAAAAATCGGGGGTACACCTTATTTTGCTAAAGTGATTTCTCTGAGTGTAGTTTATCATTTCCTTTCATTCCACTTGGAAATGGAAGCTTACTAAGCTAATAGAATATCTCTAGAAGGAATTTTGCTAATTATAACTACACTAGTCACACTGAGCATAATACTGAGCAGGTATCAAGACCAAAATAGAAAGTTTTCAAGTCTTGTGATTTCCAAAGTAGTCTGTTTTGATCAAGTCATTACTCAAACCTTTTCCAAAGTACATATAGCATATTTTGGTATCATTTGGAAGCTCAAGGAGTCTACTAAACATATCTGGAGTCAAAGGAGGGCAGGTGTGAAGCAGGTTTTGCAGCACCAACTGATCTTCTGAGTGCATCCAGCCATCACTCCCAACAGTGGTATCAGAGCAAATAAAGTAATCATGGGTGATGGTTTCCCTTCCTTCATTGACAAATTAGACAGGAACAACTACCAAGCTTGGTCTCTAAGGATGAAGACCTATCTACAAGGAAGGAGCTTGTTTGGATACATATCAGGAGATGAGGAATTGCCCTCATTCAAGACTAGAGGCCTACCTACAGAGGATGAACATGAGAGGCTCAATCAATGGTGTGCAAAAGATGCTTTGGCAAGGTCATATCTCTTAAACTCTATATCTGACTTTCTTTTACCTCATGTAAGGAATTGTAAGACTTCCCAAGAGACTTGGGAAACCTTGTCAACATATTTTTCATCAAGCACAAGAGCCAGAAAGAATCAGCTATGGATTGAGTTTACAACTCTTAGGAAGCAATCAAAACAATGTGTCTCAGATTTTGTCACCAAAGTCAAGGATATTGCAGATCAACTTGCAAGTGTTGGAGAGGAGATTGAGGAAGAGCAAATAGTCAGACAAGTGATCAATGGACTAAAGGCAGATGACAAGTGGGAGAGCTTTACCACAGCAATGGACTTATACATGGACATCCAAGCACCTGATCTAACAACTCTGATTGGACAACTCTTTACACATGAAGCAAAGATCACAAAGAATGGAGAGCAATCAAAAGGTAACAATCCCTCTGCCCTATATACTGATAAGAAGGTAAAAGATAAGGGTAAAAACAAAAAGGTTGATGAAGAAGGCTCTACCTCCCAAGCAAACTATGCAGGGAGAGGTAGATCTTCTAGAGGTAGGGGCAGAGGAGGTAAGTCAGGTAGGGGGAGACCCTACAATCAATCTCCATGCAATATCTGTGGCTTGTCTAACCATACCACAGATGAATGCTACAAAAACTACAAGAACCAAAGAGGAAGAGGTCACCAAAGAGGAGGATACTCTCAAAGCAGAGGCAGATTCAATCAATCTCAAGGCTATCATGGCTACAACAATAATTATAACAACAACTACAATCACAATGGCAACTATCAAGGTGGATACAGAAATAGGAAGGATTACAACAATTATGCAGAGGAGCAAGATGATTCCTTGTTGATCATGAACATGACATCTAAGTCAGGTATCAATGATGATCACTTATTCTATATTGATTCAGGTTGCTCTAATCATGTAGCTGGAAATGTTGCATTACTTTCTGATTTGGAAGAACCCAAAGGCAAGCATCAAGTGCAGACAGGTGATGACACTAAACACTCAGTTATTAAAGTAGGCAATGTCAAAACTAGTGATGGTAATCAGAATTTATTGAGCAGAGTGTTGTATGTTCCAACAATCACCAAGAATCTGATGAGTGTAGGTCAGATTGTGGAAAAGGGTCTACAAGTCAGGTTCACTCAACATGGTGCATATGTGGAGGATCCAAGACATGGATTCAGAAGGATAGCCAAGGGAGAAAAATCAGGTAGATTGTTTACCTTTGAACTTGAAGGCACTAAGAGTATTGCCTTGTACAACTATAAAGATCAAACCCTATCAGAATTGGAGATTTGGCACAAGAGATTAGGTCACATTGGAGAGAGGACCATAAAGCAAATGAGCAGAGATCAATGTGTGCTTGGGATACCTAATGTATCCAAGAAACACATGATATACAAGTGTGGGGCTTGTCAATTTGGTAAGTCACACAGGTTGCCCTATACCAAGAAAGGTTTTATGCATGAAGATTATCTGGAATTGGTACATACAGATGTTTGGGGACCTAGCAAGGAGCCATCCATATCTGGATCAAGGTACTATGTGTCCTTCATTGATGACTATAGCAGGTGGACTGTCTTATATTTCATGAAGCATAAAGATGAAGTATTTAATTGTTTCAAAAGATATCTTGCATTAGTTGAAAATCAAACAGGTAGACATTTGAAGAAGCTAAGGTCAGATGGTGGTGGAGAATACTTCTCCAATGACTTTGAAGATTTCTTGCAGGAAAGAGGCATCAAGAGGGAGATTACTACAAGGTACTCACCTGAACAAAATGGGGTAGCTGAAAGAAGGAATAGACTCATTGTAGAGATAGCTAGGTCTATGCTAAATGAAAAGAAATTGCCAAATTATCTTTGGGCAGAGAGTGTATCTACTGCCACATATTTAATTAACAGGTTGCCATCAAAGACACTTGATGGAATGACACCCTATGAGGCTTGGCATGGTAAGAGACCATCTCTGGATCATTGCAAAATCTTTGGTTGTGTAGCATATGTGCATATTCCCTCACAGGTAAGGGGAAAGCTAGACCCTAAAGCTGAAAAGTGTATCTTCATTGGTTATGATTTGAATCAGAAGGGATACAGGTTCTATAACCCCTCAAACAAAGGCTTCAAGGTAAGCAGAGATGTCATATTTGATGAGAATGATTCATGGTATGAAAATGAGTGCAGGAAAGTTAACCTACCTTATGACATGGAAGAAGACTTTCCAAAACTTATCAGGCAAGAACCAATTCAGAAAGAGGACACAAGCTCAGATGATGAAGACACCATCAACATTGAAGAGTTCAAGGCTTGGAAATCCAAAGGGAAGATGAAGATGAAGCAACTAGAAGACAATCCAGAATCCTCAACTCAAGCTATGAGGAGATCTCAGAGAGAAAAGAAAAAACCTATTAGGTATGGGTATGATACTTCATTTGTAACCAAGCACTCTGTATATCTTGCAAAGGATCTCTTGAATGAAGAACCAGGTACATTTGAAGAAGCAATTACTAAACCAGAATGGAAGGAAGCAATGGATGAAGAAATGGAGGCTCTCAAGGAGAGTGATACTTGGGACTTGGTACCCAAGAAGGACTCCATGAAGGTGATAGGATCCAGATGGATCTACAAACTTAAGAGGAACTCAGATGGTACAATAAACAGGTATAAAGCTAGGTTGGTAGCCAAGGGTTTTGCACAAACCCAAGGCATTGATTATGAGGAGACATTTTCTCCTGTGGCCAAGATGCCAACTATCAGAATTATGGTGAGTGTAGCTGCATCCAAGAATTGGAACATGTACCAATTGGATGTGAAGAATGCATTCTTGAATGGATGGATATCTGAAGAAGTCTACATGTCACAACCACCTGGCTATGAAGATCCCAATAAGGTAAATCATGTTTGTAAATTGAAGAAGGCTCTGTATGGATTGAAGCAGGCACCTAGAGCATGGAATTACAGGTTGACAACCTATCTTCTAGATCAAGGATTTGTGATGAGTAAAGCAGATACTTCATTGTTTATCAAAAGGAACAATTCAGAGGTAATATACTTGTGTGTCTATGTTGATGACATCATTATTACAGGAAATGATGTTCAGGGAATAAGACACATCAAAGGACAGATGATGAAGGAATTCAAGATCAATTGGATTATTGAAGTACTTCCTAGGACTTGAATTGGTCTACACAAATTTAGGTATCTTTATTACTCAGAAGAAGTACATTCAGGACATGGTCAGGAAGTTTAATTTGCAGGAAGCTAAAATCTCAAACACTCCTATGCAGGTCAACCACAAACTCAGTGCTCATGAAGGAGAAGAACTCCAAGATATTACAGGTTACCAAAGTTTGGTAGGTAGTCTTAATTATGCTACCTTAACCAGGATTGATATATCATATGGTGTTAGTGTACTTAGTCAATTTATGCACAAACCAAGAGTACCTCATTTGGAGGCAGCCAAGAAGATAATAAAGTATCTAAAGGGAACACAAAATCATGGTTTTTACTTTCCATATTCATCAGACATTGATATTAAGGTATATTCAGATGCAGATTGGGCAGGTTGCAAGGATGACAGGAGAAGCACATCTGGTTACATATGTTTTGCAGGTGATAAACCAATTTCTTGGTCATCCAAGAAACAACCTACAGTAGCCTTGTCATCTACTGAGGCAGAATATAGAGGGCTAGCCAATGCCACTCAAGAAGCTATATGGTTGAAGCTTTTATATTCAGAATTGGGCCTATACACAAGGCCACCAATCATATTTGGGGATAACACAAGTTCTCTTCATCTTGCAGCTAATCCAATTTATCATGCTAGGACAAAACACATAGAGGTTCATTACCACTATGTGAGGGAGAAGTTACTTAGCAAAGAAATTCAATTGTCATATGTGTCTACTAATATACAATGTGCAGATTTACTTATTAAAGCTCTGGATGGAAGCAAGCTATGCAGATTTAAATCCATGATTGGATTGCAGGAAGTAATTGAAGACTAGAGATGAAGACTTGAGCCAAAGTGTTTGGCTTGAGGGGGAGCTGTTGGTGTAATTCAAGCCTTAACACTTGGCTTGTACATCAACATTGAAGACTTTACGTAAAGCTTGGATCTTGAAGGCTTAGCTTGGAACCCTTGGAGGATATATTTACAAGAATCAAGAACCATAGGAACTTAGTCTTATTGATTCTTACCTTTAATCCCATGTAAAAGTCTATATGACTTTAACAACTCATGTAATCACACCTAACTGAGAAAGTCGTGGAAACTTTGATTGATTGAGTGGGTGAATGATTGAGAGAATATCTCATTCACTTTTAGGTACATGATTCAAGGAGATTGACATGAATTTGAAATTAAAAATCTCACTCAATCTCTATATAAGTCACAAGTCAAAAGTCGCGGCTCACTTCACTTCTCCCGAGGCATTTCTGACAAATTCAGTAAGAGTGTGAGTGCTACACCATAGCCTACACCTCTGAGTACCATTGAGCATCACATTCTATGCCAATGGGAATGTACAATCATTAGATTTAATCAATATACTTACATTTACAATTTCTGGTTTCTCTGAGTGACTACCTTCAACTCTGTCAACTTCCAAGAAGCATATCTCAAGATCTACTAAACCAAATTGGATGATTCAAAGTGCATTGGATTCAGCTCAAAGTCTACTATACACCTACAAAGTTTCAAGGCCATTGGATCTACCATCACAGAGAAATCTCAGTCGGGGTGCTCACTGGTCTGTGACTGTAAGTCTCCTAAAAAATCGGGGGTACACCTTATTTTGCTAAAGTGATTTCTCTGAGTGTAGTTTATCATTTCCTTTCATTCCACTTGGAAATGGAAGCTTACTAAGCTAATAGAATATCTCTAGAAGGAATTTTGCTAATTGTAACTACACTAGTCACACTGAGCATAATACTGAGCAGGTATCAAGACCAAAATAGAAAGTTTTCAAGTCTTGTGATTTCCAAAGTAGTCTGTTTTGATCAAGTCATTACTCAAACCTTTTCCAAAGTACATATAGCATATTTTGGTATCATTTGGAAGCTCAAGAAGTCTACTAAACATATCTGGAGTCAAAGGAGGGCAGGTGTGAAGCAGGTTTTGCAGCACCAACTGATCTTCTGAGTGCATCCAGCCATCACTCCCAACAGTATCAGAGCAGAAAGATTCTCGAGAGCAGAAGACGACAAAGGTACGAGAAGTTTTGTAAAGTTTTCCATTAAAGTTTGAAAGGTGAAGCATTTGAAGACACAAGGCATCAAAAGGTTACTTCAAAAGTATCCTCATACACAAAGAACTTCAAAAGGTATTATCCTTTATCCTTTTAGCTCACAGGTTGCAGCAGAAGAAAAGAACTATGGCAGATCATATCTCCATTGACAAACTAGACAGAGATAATTAACCCGCATGGGTAATGAGAATGGAAGCCTTACTTATGAGTAAGGATCTCATGATATATGTTACAGGTGAAGAAGAGAAGCCAGTATTTGAAGATGAAAGCCGACCAAAGAAAGAAGAACTAGATGCTTTAAAGCATTGGCAGAAGAAGGATGCAAGTGCAAAAGCCTACATCTACAATACAATCTCTGATCATTTGCTACCACACATCAGAGGATTGGAATCATCTGAAGATATATGGAATGCATTGGAGTATCATTTCCAAAGTACTACTAAAGCACGGAAAGCAAGTCTATGGTCAGAGTTTACAACATTCAAGAAGAAGCCAAGTCAAACCATTAGTGATTATGTCACTAAGATGAAGGATCTTGCAGATAGTCTTGGATCCATAGATGAAGATGTTGAAGATCACAGATTGATTGCTCAACTACTTGCAGGTTTGAGAGGGGATGAAAGGTGGAAACCTTTTGTCTTATCAACATAACTTTCATTAAATCATTATGTTCCAGATTTGAACCAGTTGCTTGGTTTGATGCTCACATATGAGCAAGACTGGACAAAGTTCTGCAATGTACATGAAGAACAAGAAGAAAGGAGATAAAGGTAAAGCAAAGGATGAAGAGGAGTCTAGTTCTCAAGCTTATTATGCAAGAGGTAAAGGCACTGGCAGAGGAAGACAAAGAGGTTTTGGAAGAGGAAGAGGTAATCAAAATAACAACAAAAAGGCTTGTTGGATCTGTGGATTGAGTAATCATTTGGCTCATGACTGTTGGCACAACCAACAAGGATCAAACTAGAATCAAAACAACAATAGCAGAGGCCGAGGTGGAAGATATCAAAGTAATTTTCAAAGAGGTAGACAAATTCAAAGAGGAGGCTATGGTAGAGGTGGAGGAAGAAGTTGGGGACAGAATCAATCCTACAACACCACCTACTACAACTATGTAAATGACACACAGAATGAAAGTCATACATCATTGATGATGAACTCAATTAACACATCAGATAAAGAAGATCTAAAGGTATTCTACATTGACTCTGGATGTTCTAATCATTTGTCAGGAAACATAGAATTGATGTCAGAATTGGAAAAAGGCATTTCTAGTCACACAGTTCAAACTGGTGATAATACAAGACATAGTGTACATTCAATTGGAAAAGTGAAATGCAAGAGTGGAGCAAATTTGCTAACCAATGTTTTGTATGTTCCTACAATACCTAAAAAGTTGATTAGTGTGGGACAGATAGTTGAAAAAGGTTTTCAAGTCAGGTTTACAAATGAAGGAGTATTTGTGGAAGATCCAGAGAATGGATATAATCAGATTGTCTCTGGTAAGAAAGAAGGTAGACTCTTTACTTTAAGAGTGCAAGGGAACATTGGTCAAGCTTTGCTCACACATGGTGAAGGAGTGATTACAGAACTTGATCTCTGGCATAAGAGATTAGGTCATTTCAATGAAAGAGGAATTAAAGCTATGGTTGCTAATCAGTCTGTACTAGGATTACCAAATGTGCAAAGTCAACATATGGTTTATAAATGTGAAGCATGTCAAATGGGTAAAGCACACAGGTTACCATTTCAAAAGAAAGGTTTCAAACATGATGGAGTACTTGAGCTCATTCATACAGATGTATGGGGATCAACAAAAGAAGGATCTATCAGTGGCTCAATGTACTATGTTCTTTTTATTGATGATGCTACAAGATGGATAACATTATATGTTTTGAAGGAAAGATCAGAAGTGTTTGGAGCTTTCAAGCATTTTCATGCATATGCAGAGAGAGTCACAGGTCAAAAGCTTAAAAGACTGAGGTCTGATGGAGGGGGAGAATACTTCTCCCAAGAGTTCAATGATTATCTTTGGAATGCAGGTATTAAGAGAGAAATAACTTGCAGGTATACACCACAACAAAATGGTGTAGCAGAAAGAAGGAACAGGACTTTGGTTGAGTTTGCTAGAGCTATGCTAAAGGAGAAGAATTGTCCAAATTATCTTTGGGCTGAGGCTGTAAATACAGCTACATATCTTGTGAATAGATTACCATGTGCAGCTCTCAATGGAATGACTCCATATGAAGCTTGGTGGGGTAAGAAACCAACACTAGATCATTGTAGAGTGTTTGGATCAATTGCATATGCTTATGTGCCATCACAACTTAGACATAAACTTGAACCAAAGGCAGAAAAATATGTGTTCATTGGTTATGATGAAAAGCAAATGGGATACAGATTGTGGAATCCTCTAACCAAACAATTTATTGTTTCTAGAGATGTTACATTTGATGAACAGAAAAGTTGGTATGCAGATCAAAGTCATACAGCTGAAGAATTTGAAGAAGAGGTAAGAAGATGTGACAAAGGAAAATCAATTGTGCAGGTAAATAGAGATGAAGACTATATGCAAGCAAGTACATCCAGAAGTGGATTAACAAGAAGGAATGAAGAAGCTCCTATATTTGATGAAGAAGTGTATCCAGACACATATGAAGAATGTGAACCAAGAAGGTCAAGCAGGACTAGAAGACAACCAGAAAGGTATTCTTATGATACTTCTTACATAACTCAGAAGAACTATGCATATATGGTCAAAGATGATGAAGAACCTCAGAACTATGATGAAGCTAAAGGTAAGAAGCAATGCGAAGAAGCAATGAAGGAAGAGTTCAATGCACTAGAGGAGAACAAGACATGGGAACTTGTTCCTAAACCAAATGGTAAGAAAGTAATTGGAAATAAATGGGTTTATAAAGTGAAGAAGCTTGCAGATGGAAGTATAGCCAGATACAAAGCTAGATTGGTGGTGAAAGGCTATGCCCAGACCTATGGCATAGATTATGATGAGACATTCAGTCCCGTAGCTAAGATGTCAACTATAAGGACAATCATTGCTATTGCAGCTTCAAAAGGATGGACTCTAAGTCAATTGGATATAAAAAATGCATTCTTGAATGGATACATATCAGATGAGGTATACATGGAACAACCTCAAGGGTTTATAGATTCCAGGTATCCAAATTTTGTTTGCAGGTTGAGAAGAGCATTGTATGGATTGAAGCAAGCTCCAAGAGCTTGGAACTATAGACTGGTGAAGTATCTCAATGATCTTGGATATCA
>CM035412.1:45800064-45802564 GCA_020310875.1 Ceratopteris richardii | reverse complement strand
TTGCTTCAAGCCATACAAAGCTCTCTTGAGCTTGCACACATGATCTGGATACCTTTTATCTCTGAACCCTTGAGGTTGCTCCATGAACACATCATCTGAAATATAACCATTCAAAAAAGCATTTTTCACATCAAGTTGACATAACTTCCAACCTTTACATGCAGCAATAGCTATAAGTGTCCTGATGGTTGTCATCTTTGCCACAGGACTATAAGTCTCATCATAGTCAACACCATATGTTTGAGCAAACCCTTTGACAACAAGTCTAGCTTTATATCTAGACACACTTCCATCTACAAACCTCTTGGTCTTGTAAACCCACTTGCATCCAATGATTTTCTGACTATTTGGTTTTGGAACCAAATCCCATGTTTGATTCTCCAATAGTGCATCAAATTCTTCCTGCATAGCTTTCTCCCATTTTTCCTTACCTTTTGCCTCTTCATATGTAGAAGGGTCTTCATCTGTTTTCATCATATAAGCATAATCTTTTGTGGCCAAAAATGAAGTATCATAACTATACCTTGTAGGTTGCCATTTATTCCTTGTAGACCTCCTAAGCTCTCCACTTCTTGAGGTTTTTGGTTCTTCATATTCAGGATCAAATCTTGGTGTTTCTTCCACTTCAACCTGCACTTCATTATTCCCTTGTTCATCAAATATTTGAACCTTTGATTTACCTTTCCTTTGGCTCACTTCTTCTTCATCACCTGTATTGATATTGACTGTACCTGCATACCAAGTACTTTGCTCATCAAATGTAACATCTTTAGAAACCATGAATTGTTTTGTAGATGGACTCCACAATCTATAGCCCATCTGCTTATCATCATAACCAATGAAAACATATTTTTCAGCTTTAGGCTCCAACTTGTGCCTTAATTGTGATGGCACATATGCATATGCCACACATCCAAAAACTCTGCAATGATCCAAGGTAGGTCTCTTACCCCACCAAGCCTCATATGGTGTCATACCCTGCAAGGCTTTACATGGTAACCTATTGACCAAATAAGTGGCTGTATTTACAGCCTCAGCCCACAAATAATTAGGGCAATTTTTCTCCTTCATCATGGATCTTGCAAAATCAACAAGTGTTCTATTTCTCCTTTCTGCTACACCATTTTGTTGAGGAGAGTACCTGCAAGTAACTTCCCTTTTTATACCTGCATTCCACAAGTAATCACTGAACTCATTAGAGAAATACTCTCCCCCTCCATCTGACCTTAGTCTCTTCAACTTATGACCTGTAATTCTTTCTGCATATGCATGATAGTGTTTGAATGTATTAAACACTTCTGACTTATCTTTGATCACATAGATAGTGATCCATCTAGTAGCATCATCAACATAAATCACATAATACCTTGACCCATTTATACTGAAATCATTTGATGGTCCCCACACATCTGTGTGTACCAATTCAAGCTTCTCTGAGTACATAAAACCATGCTTGGAGTAGGAAAGCTTATGAGCCTTACCTAATTGACATGCCTCACATCTGTATGTCATATGTTGACCTGCAACATTAGGCAATCCAAGCACTGAACCATTGTTAATCATGTCTTTAATACCTCTTTCATTGAAATGTCCAAGCCTCTTGTGCCAAAGATCTAACTCAGAGATCTTATGTCCTCCATATGTGAACATAGCATGACCAATATTGCCTTGAATCTTCAATGTAAATAATCTTCCTTCTTTCTTCCCTGAAACAATCTGTTTATACCCTTGGCTAGGGTCTTCCACATATACTCCATCATTAGTGAACCTTACTTCATATCCCTTTTCAACATTTTGTCCTACACTTATCAAATTCTTAGGAATTGTAGGAACATACAAGACCTTACTCAATAAGGTACTACCATCCTTGGCCTTCACTGATCCAATTGACTTCACATTGTGCTTTGTGTTGTCACTTGTTTGAACAACATGATTAAAAACCTTACTCTCCAAATCAGTCATCAAAGATATATTACCACTCAGGTGATTGCTACACCCTGAGTTAATGTAGAAGACTCTTTGATCTTCACTCTGGCTTTCACAAGTTGCATTCATTATCAATGTTGAATCCTCCTTTTGATCTGAAGCATAATTGTAGTAGGTGTTATTGTATTGTTGACTTTGGAATCCTCTACCTGCATTTCTTCCAAAGTAACTCCTACCACCTCTGCCTCTGAAATTACCTCTTTGATTTCTTCCTCCTCTTCCTCTTGAATTATAGTTCTGATTATATCCACCATTACTCTGATTATTATGCCAACAATCATTAGCTAAGTGATTTGTCTTACCACAAATCCAGCAAGCTTTGCCTCCATCTTTGTTGTTCCTGCCTCTTCCTCTACCTTTGCCACCTCCTCTTCCTCTTAGGAAGTTGGCTTGACTAGTTGTACCTTCATCTTCACCTGCTTGTTGCTTTCCTTTGCTATTCTTCTTCTTGTCCTTTGAGTACATTGCATGACCTGCACTCTTGTCACCATCTCCTTTAACATCCTGCTCAAAT
>CM035412.1:45782564-45795064 GCA_020310875.1 Ceratopteris richardii | reverse complement strand
GACATGTGCTTCCATGATAAGGCGAGATTGCATCGAAGCTTGAGATTGTCTGTGATCTGAGCATGTAACATGTCGTCGAGTTGTTGTTTTTCTTCAGTATCTGACTGGGGTGGATTGGCAAGTAATTGATCATGTTGTGCTTGCAATGTAGTATACTGTTGTTGTAATAGCTGCTTCTCCTTCTCTAATTCAATGAATCTTGCTTGGAGTTGTTCATGGCTTCTAAAGAGACTCGTATGCTGTGCGTCTAGGTGCTGGTAATGCTGCTGTAGTTGAGACATACATTGGTACATATTATTAAATACATTATTAATGGGAGTGGATGCGGGAAAGGTGTTGAATGCAGAAGGGAAGGGAAAAGGGAATGGGAGCATGTATGTTGTGCTTGAAAAGGGTGAAGTTGGTGGTGGGGGAATGGGAGATTGTGGACGTATGGGGGGAGGGAGAGGTGTGGAGGTGGGTGATATGTCCATGAGATCAAAAGTGGATGCAGTCATGGGAGTGATTGTGAACATGGGAATTGTGGGTGCGGTGATGGTGGTGAAGGTGTAAAGTGGTGTGTGTAGTTGTGAATGTGAATCGCCAGGAAGTGTGATCGGGGGAACGGGGTTTTTCGTGGCTACAGTTAGAATTACAGAGTCAGTAGTAGTGTAAACAAGAGAGGTGGTGAACGGTTGTGTCGGTTGTGTGGGTTGACTAACGGTCTGTGCTTCGGTAAGGGAAGTGGGTCCTGGGGCGGTGACAGTAGTGGTTACACTGGTAGTGGGGGGTGAAGGTGGTGGAGTTGGAGGGAGAGGGGGTAAGGGGGGTGACGGGGGTGCACTGGTTGTATGGGCTTCCTTAGTGTCATGAATAGTATGAGTTGTGCCCGTGGTTGTGGATGTGGTGCCCTATGGTTCTGATACTAATACATTCATTTGTTTTCCTGATTGAGGGAGGCGTCTGCCGTATCGTCGTTCCGATCGTCGTGAATATGCAAGAGCAGTATGCACCGTCTCTGGTACCCCCAACGCATCAGAGATCATGTCAAGGGTTGCTCGATATTGCTCATCCACACCTTCCTCCTCAAGGATTTGGTTCATGAGGGCTTTTCCTGCTGCCAAGGACAGTTTGTGCTGTTCTTGAACTCGGTTGATAGTATCATACAACTTTTTCAATTGCTTCGTATAAGCCGGGGCACCCTCGAGTTCCTATAGAACTTCTTGCTCATATTCTTGCTCTTCTTCGTCGGACAGTCCCTCTTGTTCGTCCTCTTGTTCGTCTTCTTCATCATCCTGCACTTCGACTACGTCTGGTTGGATTGGGTGGAGTTGGTCTGTGACTGTCTGCTACTCGCTTGCCTGCTCTGCCTCCACTTCTAAATTTGTAGCATTGATTATTCTGGCTACCTCTTCATCAGTTAGATCTTCCAATGTAAAGCCGTGAGGAAACTCTAAGTCGGTTGGTATAGGAGGAAACACTAGATTCGGTCCATCTGTGCTATGTCTTGGTAATCTGATAGTGAAGGGTTGCACACGCCTTGGAAGCCGTGGAGTTGTCTCTGGTGTCAGTGTCGCATCGCGGGCCTGTGCACAGGGCATCTGAACTGCGCCTCTCATTTTCTTGGATGGAGGCCCTGCGGTGGATAGTCTACGTTGGAATTCTTGCACCCTGGTCCAAATAAGTGCCCTTTGAACTAGCACATCATATGCCAAACATCTATAAACAATCCTTGTGAGAGCACAACATCCATACAGTACTGACTTTTGCTTCTTATACCACCGTTGATGAGCCAAGTGGATTTGGTCAATAATCCAGTGAGGCATGTTGATTGTCAAATCGAAGGCATCTGCTAAATATAGACTGAACCATATCTTCTTGGGTGGCATTGTGAACCTCTCTTGAGCGGGGAATGCGAAATGTTGCATGACCATTCGCAAGTGAATGGAAATAGTCGGTGTCATTGCCACCATGTCTTTAAGTTTCGTCAGATTCCTATTCTTCATGTTATCTGGGACCATTGTCTCTTTTTCGATGGGGATATGCATACCTTTCATGTCGAGGGCTTCTCTTACCAAATTATTCGTCAATTTGAACCGCTTCAGCTCATTGCCCCTTGTGAGAGATGGGAGGACAAAGGTGTTGTATCCCTTTTTCTCTTTGCTCGGAGTGAGGGTGCTAATCAAATACGAGCATCTAAGAAAGTCGGGCTTTGGCAACTGGGCTTTGAAGTAATCGTATTCTTCCATATTGGTTTCAGCCCTTCATTATTTTGAAGTCTTTCGAATTCCCTGGTGAAGAAATGATACCTGCCCCAGCGCCCGTTGAACTCTATCTCTGCCTCCCATAGGTAAGTGCCTTCCCCCAGAGGTCCTGCCACGTCACTGAACCAATGTGAGTTTTTGCTGACTGGCATTGTGTGCCCCTGTGGAGGATTCTACATCGGTATGGCATGTAACGCTTTCAATGCCACTGGATGCTCCTTCAATTCCTCCTCAATAGGAAGACTTTCAATATCCACAATCTGAGGGCTGGTGCCCGCCTGGGAGCTAGTTCCTGCCTCGGCCATATCGAGGAAATTGGTCACCAGTTCTATGAGAATATACAAAGGAATGTTAACATTGCAAACGGACACCAAGCGTTCATGTGTCCCCGTTACAACATTAACATGATTTTAGTGATAAGTTAGTAGGTCAATAAGTGCTCGATGATCGTGTGTGTAGTTAGAGAATGGATAATCCTAAGAGCTAAATGGAAAGATGCGGTGTATGAGTGATGTAGTTAGTGAGTGGGCATGAATTTACAAATGAGGATCGGGGGGTTTATTACACGTTTTGGGCTGCCAAACAAACAGAATGGCTGTTGGTCTTGATTTTGTGGAGACTTTGGAGGGCTTTATAAGAGTGTCTGCTTGGAAATGAGGCTTTTTAGGTAGCCATTTACAAGTGATTCTACTTTTGCCCATGGAAGAATATGTGTTCGTGTGTGATGTATAAGAATGGGTATCAGATGTTCGAGTGAGTGAACCATGTTGTACAGGGTGTGGCCTCTGTGTAGCTATTTGAGCCCGCAAGCAAGCCTTAGGCACCCAAATTTGTCTTGATTGTGGGCTAGCCTTCATCGACTTCTTGGGTACCCAAATAGACTTCACTTTCGCAGAAGAATTTCTGAAAGACTTCTTATTAGTGTCGTGTTGTTGATTACTAATAAGAAGTTTTGCCCGTGTGGTTGGCTTGATTGCAACAGGCTGTTCGCCTTTCCACACCCACACTTGTTTCAATGGCTGAGACATCCTGCTTCTCATGTTCGTTTGGCCTCCAGCATAGGTAGTCTTCTGTATTTGATCTACCGTTGGTTGCTGCATCCCTCTGGCCTTTGGAAAAGAAGGGAGTTCCGTTGTGTCCTTGACTTCTTTATTGAGATCATCATTCCTCTGCATCACATAGTTTTGGACAAGAACAACATGGTCATCTTCATGTGTACTCCTGGAAGGACCAGGAGTGTGTGCCTTGCCTAATTCCTTGAGTGCTTCATTTTCTAACTCAATTGTAATGCGTTTCTCATTGACCCAAACCTGAAGAAGTCCACTTCTTAGGTTTAAGTTGACTGCATGGTCATAGATCCAGTCTTGACCCAAGACCAGAGGCTCAGTGAGGTCCTCATCTTGACACACTAGTACTTTCACTGTCATTAGAACATCTTGAATGTGGAGGGGAAGTTCCACCTCGCCCATGCAAGGGGTTTCCACACCTCCCAATCCTATGAGATAGGCTTCTATAGGATTGACATTTAATTTCAACTTTTGACAGTAAGAAAATTTAACAGCACTAGTGGCTGCACCTGAGTCAATCAAGGCTCGCATAGTTTTTGCACTTATTCCTTGTCCTATCTCTAAGGTCACAAATGGGCGTCGATCGATTATTCTATGGGCACTTATTTCGGAGACTTCACACATTGCCATATGATATCCTGGGTCCACATAGTCATCTGCCCTGGGCTGATCCCTACCCTGTCGTCTCAACTTCATCCTACTGATGCGTTCTAAAGCTTCTACTTGAGCTTCTTCTCGAATTTGCTTTTCTTCCTCTTTGCGTTTCTTGGCAATGTTGAGTCGATTTAGCATCTCTTCAGTCAGAGGTTCCTGATATAACTTGACTCTGCACTCTCTTATGTAGCTAGGTAGAATATCGCCTTCTAATGTGGCTAGTTGTACTGCTCCACTCGTTGAGAGTCCTATTTATGATCATAGGTCCATAGCCACGCTTCTCTAATTTTCTCGCATGTTGCTTCAGGGTGTATAGTAAAACTAAATCTCTTGCCTTCAAGCCTTTATCCTTAACATGGGCGTCAAAGTATGCCTTCTGTCGCTTCTTAGCTGTATATATCCCTGCGGCAGCCCTCAGTCTTGTTTCTCCTAATCATTCAAGGTCAAAAATCCTAGAAGAGAGCTCATGGCTCGTCCACTCATGCTCCCGTGCTACCTTTAGTGTAGGTATCAAGAAGTCCAATGGTAGCACTGCATTTTGGCCAAATACCATCTGAAAGGGTGTGGCTTGGAGTACCGTTTTATAGGCAACTCTGTATGCCCAAACAACATGGTGTACCTGTTTGTCCCAATCAGAGCGTTTATTATTTACCAATTTAGTCAACACATTGCATAGGATCTTATTTGTGCTTTCTGCTTGCCCATTAGCTTGTGGGTGATAGGGAGCAGACTTCTTGTGTACTATTAAAAATTCTTGGAGAAGCTTTTCAATAACTTCATTCAAGAAATGGGTGCCTCTATCACTTACTAGCTCTATGGGTAGCACGTATCTAGTGAACACATTCTCAAATAAGAACTTAGCGGTCGTCTGAGCATCATTCTTTGTCGTAGCTCTTACCTCTACCCACTTGGTTAGATAGTTTGTCGCCACAATAATATACTCTGCATGCAAACCCTTAGCTGGGGGATTAATAGGACCAACAAAGTATATTCCCCACTTAGAGAATGCACGTCCACCCATCATAGGCTTTAGTGGCATCTCATCTTTGCGTATAGGATACTGAGTTCGCTGACAAACATCACACCTCTTCACATAGGTATGTGCATCCATGTGAAGGGTCGGCCACCATAATCCTGCAAATAGGATTGCCTTGATCACCCGATCTGGTCCAAAGTGTCCCCCTGCTACACCTTGGTGAGCAGTTTCCAAGATCTTGATGTATTCACTCTCATGGACACATAGTCTCAGGTAACCATCTTTACCACGCTTGTATAGATTATCACCAATGAGTGAGTACTCTAGGGCTTCTTGTTCTAGACTTCTTTGTCTGGCCAGTGTCATATCTTGAGGGAATGTTCTCGTCCTCAGGAAGGCACTAATGGTTCACTCCAATCTGGCATTATGGACACTTGATAAAGAGTGGCATGCTCCACCGGTGGTTTAGTGCAACAGATTGGGCATTCTTTGCACAACTTATGGACATCAGCCTCCATAGTTAGCCAATGCACTCCGAGTCTCCTTAGTGTCTATAGGGTTCGTTGCTTTGAGTAGTGTTGTTCTAATGCACCTACATGTGCTAATTGCAACCATTTAGCGTACTCATCCTCTTCCACACAACAAGCTAGGATCCCTTGATCTGTGTGCTTGTACATACTTCCTGCCATGATCTGGTATTTTTGGGCTTTTACTATCTCCCTATCCTGTGTGTTTATCATTGGGTGGTTAGGCCCGTATGTCAATACTGGCACTAATGGCTTAGCCCACTGAGGTACAACTTCCAAATTAAACAAGTAAGCACCAGGAAGGTCATCTGACACTCCTTGTGGGGCTTCTCCAGATGTGAGCCTAGAGAGATGGTCTGCTCTCAAGTGAGTCTTGCCTTTTCTCACCACAACCTCAAAGTCGTATTCCATTAGCAAGAGAAACCATCTTACTAAACGGCCTGTGTTGCATGGTTTGTTTACCAAGTACAATAATGACTGATGATCGGTAAAAAAATTAAACTTATTTCCAAGCAAATAGTGTCTAAACTTTTTAACTGCATATACCATGCCTAATCCTTCTCGTTCAGTGGTGGTATAATTTTGTTCAGCTGCATTCAACTGTCTACTAGCATAGGCAATTGGAAGATCCATATTACCTTCGCCCGTAGGTTGTGCAAGCACACATCCAATCGCATAATTGGATGTATCCACATGAACATGGAATGGCTTATTCCAATTTGGTGTGGTCAAGATTGGTGCTGAACACAATCTCCTTTTGAGCTCATTGAAAGAGTTCTCACATTCATTAGTCCACTCAAAGTTGGTCAAAAGTCCGTACAGTGGCTTGGCAATGATGGCATACATGTGTATAAAGCGTCGGTAATAGCCACAATGCCCCATGAAAGCTTGTACTTCCTTGACACTCTTTGGCCTAGGTAACTCTGCTATGGCTCTTACTTTCTCTTCATCAGTGGATATGCCATTCTTTGACACTATGTGTCCTAGAATCTTGCCTTGTCTGACCATGAAAACACACTTTTCTGGGTTCAGGCAGACTTGATACTCTCGACATTTGTCAAAGATTTTCCTAAGCTCAGGTATATGTGTTTGTCTAAGGTTGGAATGTGCACAAAGATCATCAACATAGACCTCTAAATTCTTCCTCAGGAATTCTTTAAATACATGGCACATCAGTCTCTGGAAGGTTGCAGGAGCATTGGTAAGCCCAAATGGCATTACTCTAAAGGTAAATATGCCCCACTCTGTGGCAAAAGCTGTCTTATGCTGATCTTCTGGAGCTATGGCTACTTGATTGTAACCCAAAAATCCATCAAGGAAGTTGTACACTTCCTTGCCTGCTACTCTTTTTAGCAGATGCTCAGTGATATGAAGCGGATAGTTGTCTCGAATAGTGGCTGCATTAACCTTCTTCAAGTTAATGCACACACGTAGCTTTCCATTCTTCTTGGGCACCACTACAATGGGGGATATCCACTCGGTGTGCTCAATTTCATAGATGAATCCAGCTTCTACCAGTCTATCTATCTCCTCTTTGATCTTAGTAGCATAATTATCGTTATATGTATATGGCTTCTGTTTAGAGGATTTCGCATCTAGGGTCATGGGAATTGTGTGTGAGCATATGTCTGGGTCAACACCTTTCAAATCCTTGTAACTCCAAGCAAATACATCTCTGTATTCTCTTAGCAAGGCTATTAACGCATGCTCTTCTTCCTCTGTTAGGTCATGGCCTATGTACGTGCATCTCTCCTCTCCTTCTTCTAGGGCTACCACTATTTTCTTGGTGGTTTCTTTGTTATCATAGGCCTCTCCTGATTGTGCCTCTCGTTTAGGCATTCTTATCATGACTCTCCTGTCGTCTATCTCATACTTTTTAAAATTGGCAGGGACCTCAAACAAAGATTCTTCCTCTGCTGGTGTGACTTCTCTCTCCTTTCTTTTCTTTCCTTCATTCGTAGGGGTCACTTGTGTGGTTAACCTTACATCATTGGTGAGCTCTTCGTGTCTCTGGGGTTGAAATTCTACTTCATAGAAGTATTCTTCCTCTGATGCAAAAGGTGGGTCCATAATGATTGACTCTAGATCGGAGTCACTTGCATCCTCAAATGCATCAGGCCTAGGTTCGCATTCTTCTAGAACTGCCTCTCCCATGATGGGCTCTATGGAGAAGACTGAAATATCATAGCCATCCTCGTCACAGTGAGGTGTCCATTGTTCTTCATTGATGGCTACATCCATTGTTGCTGAAATTTCTGCCCAGCCGTGAGGTTCAAATTCTTCGTCCCGAAATACTACAGGTGCATAGGCTGGGTCTTGAATTGATCTATGTGTTTCCTTCGCACCTACCTCTCTGGCTTTTTCTCTCTTCTCTTCTTCTACTGCTACTTTGCACATCCATAAATGGGTGTCTTCATGCATCCATGAGGATCCTGATCCTATGGAATGCACAGACTCAGTATCATCTTTGGCTCTATGGACGGGATTCCATTGGATAGGAGGGACATCTCTATGAGAGTAATCTTTGAGATTGACTTTGGTCGTAACACCTAAGTGTTGCAAGTACAATGAGTTGGTTCCCCAATCCTGTACCACTTGCAACTGTCGCATAAATGGTCTTCCCAAAATCATCTCATAGGCATGGTTCTTGCTAAAATCACAGATAGCAAATGTATGCTCAAACTCTACACCACATGTAGTGAGAGTTATTCCTTCTAGCAAGCCTATGGGTCTTTCTATGTGACCATCAGCCATCTGCAATTTCATTCTCGTCGGCCTGAGTGCTGGCTTGCCCCAACGCTTCCATAGGGAGGTGGTAGCAATAGCAACTCTTGCACCTGAGTCTAGAATTGCTTTGGTTGTGTATCCTTGATGGGTGATGGGAAGATAGGTGTTTCCTTCTTCACCTTCACTCATATCTCCTATCTTGTCTAGAGAAATTTCTGGCACTGTCCTATGAGAACCTACCTGTGCATCATCCACAAGTTCAATGGGAGGAGGGACTTCACCTTCTTTAGCCCATTTTTCTTCTTGAATCTCTCGTTGGAATTCTGGTGTGAACCGATTCATAGAAGAAGATGTGTCTGGCTCCGTAGAGTTAGGCACATAGGCTTCCTGGGCAGGTAGGCTTTCTCTTTCACTTGCCTTGCCCTCATTTTGAGAGACATGTTCCTTTTCTGATTGTGCTATTAGCCTCTCCAACCTTTCTAGCAGTCCATCAAAGTGCAACTGCGTCTTAGCTGAACTAGAGATGTTAAAGAGGCGACTGGCTTCAAACATGGTTTGAGCCAATTCCACCATCTTAGCACAAATTTTGGTTCGTTCAAGCTCTAGTTCTGCTCTAGGGTAACACTTTTCATGATCGGTTATGTTTGGCCCTTCTTGGATTCTGGCCTGATATGCTTTGAGCATCATATTTAGGTCCTCAGGAGTGGGATCTGCTAGGACTGATCCTACTCTAGGGGGTGGTGGAGTAGCATGAGGCAGGTTGGAAGGTGGTGGGTTGGATGGAGATGGGAATGATGGAGGTGGGGTAGTGTGAGAGGGAGTTTGAGATGTAAGTTCAACTATCCTGGAGTTTGTTTCTCTTGGACTTTCCTCGAGTTCACTCATCTTCTTAGCCCAGTGCCTTTTCATCCTTTCTCGACTATCTCTCCAAGCTCTAGTCCATTTCTTGGTCATGCTCTCTGTTTCACTAACATCTGAGCTCTTTTCCTGGCTTACCCCTTGGTTTTGTTGCATTGCTTGAGCTCTAGTGACCACTTGCACTGGTGCGATGGAAGTCACACTCCCTATGGAGTCGACAACTAACCCAATAACGTTTATAGGGGTGATTTTTGGCATATTATTGGGGTTCTTTGGGCAATCTCGTAAGAGATGCTCCTTTCCACAATCTTGGCAAAAGCCTTGGATTGTCACTGACTGGGGTTGTGTAGACGGAGGTAAGGGGCAATCGCAAATGAGGTGATCTCCCTGACATCTGTAGCATGGTCCTCTAGGGAATGGGGGTCTTACTTGCCTAGGTTGTGGTCTGGGGTTGGGGTTTGTATACATGACGTTTGCGTAATCTGACTCCCAACTTGGTTCACTCGATTCTTCACTATAATAGGACTCACCATGTTCAGGAGACTGCACGTAGTAAGCCTGTGGACTATCTATGTGAGTGGAATCAAAACTATGATCACTCGGGTCACTTTCTGAAAACCATGGAGTCACTGGGACTATGGCTCTGTTCAAATTTTCCTCAGCCGCTGCATACTTTACAGGAATCACATTAGCTGGGGTTGGAGGCTATTGAGCTAACACAGGTTGAGGCCTTTGTTGGTTTTGGTAGGGTTGTTGATAGGATTGTTGTGGTCTGCCATATTGTTGTGGAGGGTACTGGTTCTGGTATCTTCCCTGTCGTGAATAGGGCTGAGGGTAGGTTTGCCTAACTGCTTGCTTATTGTATGGGCAGTCTTGTGCTGTGTGATTTGTGTATCTCCGTTCTATGGTGCAATATTGGCTACTAGGGTTCACTTGGGGTTGAGCCATGATGGGACATACGTTCGCCATATGGTCACCACCGCAAGTATAGCACCTCTTTACTGGGGCAAACCTTGGGATTTGTTTGCTAGTGACACCTAGTTTTTGAGCTACTTTCTCCGCAAGTTCCTCAATTGATGTGGATTGCGAGGAAGAGAGACTAGAGGCACTATCAGAATCTCTGTAGATTTTGGAAAGCGCTAACTCCTCCCCTAGGTTATCCTCGATGTCGATGCACATGCGTGCACACTCTTCTATAGTCCTAGGCTCCTTCAAGTACACATATGACCTCAATTTGGTACTTAGCAATCCATCCAAGAATAAAGCCACTTGTTTGACTGGTGTGGGTAACTCAGGAACAGGGCATCTCTCAAGATATTTCCTAAATCTTCTTCTTGCAAGTCTCACGGTCTCTTGAGGGGTCTGCTTGAAGCTATGTATCAATGAGGAAGTATTATGCCTTATGCCACTTTTAGAGAATTCAGTGATGAAAGCCTCTAGGAGTTGTTCTATGCTCCTGAACTGTCACTCATTCAATGGTTGAAACCATGTAAGGGCTGTGTTCCTAAGGGTCAGACCAAAGGCATTATACTGCGTGAATAGGTCCTCAACTTGCTCAGCTCTCAAGACTTGCCTAAACTCGGCCACATGATCATATGAGTCTCCTGTGCCATCGAAGTAGTTCTTCATGGACTTAACTAGCTGAGTCGGTCTCAAAGTCCTCGTGTGCTCTCTAGGTCTTGGTAGAGGGAATTCATCCGCATTCCTTTGGTTCCTTGGGGCTCTAAGTCCCTTAGGTTCCACTCTATTTGTTTCCGTTCTCGTTCTTTCTCTTCCCACTGGGTTGGCAAATCTTACCTCCGGTCTATCTCTATGTCTGTCTCTTTGAGCTCCATGAGCATGGGACGTTCCAGCTCTTGGGTGACCAAAGGACACATTCGATCTTGGTAGGGGGAAGATAAATTCACCTTTCCAAGTGTAAGCATGCCTATCATTTTCTGTAACTACAAAGACCCTCTCTGAAGCGTGATCTAAGTAGGTCACTCTGCCTGTGCTATCAGGATCTTTGAACTCATATATCATGATTGTTCGTACCTCATTCGGCTGATCAGATCTATACCTCCAAAAGGCTTCATCGATCTCTCGGTTTAGGAGTAGATCTATGCTCTTATTGTCTTGGGGAATCCACTCTGGTGTGATAATCCTAGTGAGAACGGATTTGCCTCAGGGGGTTCTAGGTTCTACACCCATGTTTCCTTGCTCCAGGTCACCTAAATCCGTTTCCGGGATCACGTTTCCAAATTTGTCTGTCCTATCTGGATGACTTGTGACTACATATATTGTTCCTTCTTTGTCCAAGTATGCTCCATTTTCAAACTTGACAGCTGGGTGCTCTAGTCCAATGGATTGATCAGGGTTTTTAATCTGGACCACTGATCTTCCTAGGCCGTCCTCATAGATGCTAGCACCTAGTCGGTTGGTCCTAAGGTATTCCAGCTGCATCTTGTAGGGGCCTTCTACCCTATGTAAGTATGGCACACCTGAACTTCCTGTAGGTCTCTCCATAGCGTGGGACATCTCTGACTCACTAGATTAAAAGTTAGGGTAGTGCGAATAATGGCTCAGCTGCTGGGCCCAAGACCTAGCAGTATGATTGACACTAGCCTCTGAAGATCTAAGACTCTGTCTATCTCTTCCTAGGTGTCGTCCTGATCTAAGGTTCATATGCTTAGCTGAGCAATCCCAATTTTTACCCAAGGTACAACCTCGTTGCTGAGTTCTTTTGTATCAGTTACTTGATTCTTTTTAGTTGATTGTTGTGTTTATGATCTTGTCTGATATCATGTCGTCGGGAACACTTGAGTTAATTCCCGCACTTGAATGTTGATCGTCTCACGTTAGGTTCTTTTCCTTTAAAGTTGTCGGTCACACACAGGTTATCTCTTGACTTGAACTTGATTTCTTAGATAGTCTTGACTTGTCTCATGCCTATCGTTGCCCTGACTTACTTCTAGCACTACTTGCACTTAGCCTAAGCTAGAAATGGACAGAGGGTGTTGAGAATATTCCAACCTCTCTTGCAGATCCCGTGCTCTTTTGGTGCTCAAGAACCCAGTTCTCAAGCTTGCAGATTACCCTTGCTTTGGATGCCTTCTAGTGCTCTCAGTGGACCTGTAAAAGTCCCAAAGTTAGCTCAAGACTTAGATTAAAAGGACACCAAAAATCACTTTCATTCATGTAATTCATATGTCAATTTGCACCATGTCTCTCTGGAACACAATTCTAGAGATCCCTGAGTTTCCCTCCCCCTAGATATGGATCACTTAAAAATACTATATCTAATAATCCTGGTTGTACTCCCCGCAGGCTTTCCAACAAAACAAGAATCACAGCAATCGGATTTCGTATGAGGAAGATATGACAGTTCAGGGATCTAGGGTTAAAACAGGGTAAAACAGGTCATCAGGGAAACAAGATTTTCTCTCAAGTTACAAGTGTCAGAACCTCA
>CM035412.1:45770064-45772564 GCA_020310875.1 Ceratopteris richardii | reverse complement strand
TTCTTGACCATGTCCTGAATGTACTTCTTCTGAGTAATAAAGATACCTGAATTTGTGTAGACCAATTCAAGTCCTAGGAAGTACTTTAATAATCCAAGATCATTGATCTTGAATTCCTTCATCATTTGTCCTTTGATGTGTCTAATTCCCTGGACATCATTTCCTGTAATAATGATGTCATCAACATAGACACACAAGTATATTACCTCTGAATTGTTCCTCTTTATAAACAATGAAGTATCTGCTTTACTCATCACAAATCCTTGATCTAGGAGATAGGTTGTCAACCTGTAATTCCATGCTCTATGTGCCTGCTTCAATCCATACAGAGCCTTCTTCAATTTACAAACATGATTTACCTTATTAGGATCCTCATAGCCAGGTGGTTGTGACATGTAGACTTCTTCAGATATCCATCCATTCAAGAATGCATTCTTCACATCCAATTGGTACATGTTCCAATTCTTGGATGCAGCTACACTCACCATAACTCTGATAGTTGGCATCTTGGCCACAGGAGAAAATGTCTCCTCATAATCAATGCCTTGGGTTTGTGCAAAACCCTTGGCTACCAACCTAGCTTTATACCTGTTTATTGTACCATCTGAGTTCCTCTTGAGTTTGTAGATCCATTTGGATCCTATCACCTTCATGGAGTCCTTCTTGGGTATCAAGTCCCAAGTATCACTCTCCTTGAGAGCCTCCATTTCTTCATCCATTGCTTCCTTCCATTCTGGTTTAGTAATTGCTTCTTCAAATGTACCTGGTTCTTCATTCAAGATATCCTTTGCTTGGTTACAAGTGAAGTATCATACCCATACCTAATAGGTTTCTTCTTTTCTCTTTGAGATCTCCTCATAGCTTGAGTTGAGGATTCTGGATTGTCTTCTAGTTGCTTCATCTTCATCTTCCCTTTTGATTTCCAAGCCTTGAACTCTTCAATGTTGATGGTGTCTTCATCATCTGAGCTTGTGTCCTCTTTCTGAATTGGTTCTTGCCTGATAAGCTTTGGAAAGTCTTCTTCCATATCATAAGGTAGGCTAACTTTCCTGCACTCATTTTCATACCATGAATCATTCTCATCAAAAATGACATCTCTGCTTACCTTGAAGCCTTTGTTTGAGGGGTTGTAGAATCTGTATCCCTTTTGGTTCAAATCATAACCAATGAAGATACACTTTTCAGCCTTAGGGTCTAGCTTTCCCCTTACCTGTGAGGGAATATGCACATATGGAACACACCCAAAGATTTTACAATGATCCAGAGATGGTCTCTTACCATGCCAAGCCTCATAGGGTGTCATTCCATCAAGTGTCTTTGATGGCAACCTGTTGATTAAGTATGTGGCAGTAGATACACTCTCTGCCCAAAGATAATTTGGCAATTTTTTCTCATTAAGCATAGACCTAGCTGTCTCTACAATGAGTCTATTCCTCCTTTCAGCTACCCCATTTTGTTCAGGTGAGTACCTTGTAGTAATCTCCCTCTTGATGCCTCTTTCCTGCAAGAAATCTTCAAAGTCATTGGAGAAGTATTCTCCACCACCATCTGACCTTAGCCTCTTCAAATGTCTACCTGTTTGATTTTCAACTAATGCAAGATACCTTTTGAAACAATTAAATACTTCATCCTTATGTTTCATGAGACAGTCCACCTGCTATAGTCATCAATGAAGGACACATAGTACCTTGATCCAGATATGGATGGCTCCTTGCTAGGTCCCCACACATCTGTATGCACCAATTCCAGATAATCTTCATGCATAAAACCTTTCTTGGTATAGGGCAATCTGTGTGACTTACCAAATTGACAAGCCCCACACTTGTATATCATGTGTTGCTTGGATACATTAGGTATCCCAAGCACACATTGATCCCTGCTTATTTGTTTTATGGTCCTCTCTCCAATGTGACCTAATCTCTTGTGCCAAATCTCCAATTCTGATAGGGTTTGGTCTTTATAGTTGTACAAGGCAATATTCTTAGTGTCTTCAAGTTCAAAGGTAAACAATCTACCTGATTTCTCTCCCTTGGCTATCCTTCTGAATCCATGTCTTGGATCCTCCACATATGCACCATGTTGAGTGAACCTGACCTGTAGACCTTTTTCAACAATCTGACCTACGCTCATCAGATTCTTGGTGATTGTTGGAACATACAACACTCTGCTTAGTAAATTCTGATTACCATCACTTGTTTTGACATTGCCTACTTTAACAACTGAATGTTTAGTGTCATCACCTGTCTGCACTTGGTGCTTGCCTTTGGGTTCTTCCAAATCAGAGAGTAAGGCAACATTTCCAGCTACATGGTTAGAGCAACCTGAATCAATATAGAACAAATGATCATCATTGATACCTGATTTAGATGTCATGTTCATGACCAACAAGGAATCATCTTGCTCCTCTGCATAATTGTTGTAATCTTTCCTATTCCTGTATCCATCTTGATAATTGCCATTGTGATTGTAGCTATTGTTGTAGTTATTGTTGTAGCCATGG
>CM035412.1:45757564-45762564 GCA_020310875.1 Ceratopteris richardii | reverse complement strand
AACTTCCTTCACTGAGTGAACACTTTCTGAAGTTTAAGAAAACTTCTCCGGTTCAGAATGTCTCTTTCCGGTTAGACTTTGTACTGTGTGTACATATCCATTTCACCGAAATCCTTGACGAACTGATAGTAGAGATGTCTAGCTATAAGATAAGCTAATTCTCATACAAAAACTCAATTTACTCTGCGAGATATGCTTCGTTGTTCTACCGGAAAACTCGTTTTCTGAGAAAACTATAATTGATCGAAATATTCGTTTACTGAGATAACTTTATTTGACCGAGACATTCATTGACTGAGAGAGTACCGAGGGACACGTTTACTAACGAACTGTAACTGTTAACGGTTAACGAACTTTCTATCGTAACACAAAATACTCAAAGTTTTTCACATACGAACAATGCGCGCAAACTTCCACATGAACATGTGTTTTCTATTAGAGAAGATGTGTACAAATTAGCTTGGCCTCTTCTTGCTCAAGCTATGGAAACTCTCCTACACTGAGTAGTTTCTTCTACCATCTCTCTCAGATGAACACCTGACATTTCATGTTTCTGTTATTCATCTGTACATACGCAATCTATGGCGTCTTCTGAAAACTTCTCACTCACTCTCTCTTTAGTCTCTATACATACGCGATCTCTGGCGTCTTCTCACTTTCTCATCTCTCATATATCTCTCCCTTCTTATTGACCTCTATATGTGCTCTATTTATACTGCGCGCTCTTCTCACGCACGTTCTAGCTCACACTTCCTCTTTTATTCTTATGCACGTTCTCTCTGTATATATAGTTTGATTCGGTGTAACAAACTCTCATTCTACAGGATTCTGTACTGTACATAACGGTCGTGAATTTGTCCCTTCATTAAGGCTTTTGGTTTTCTGAATATTTGATTCTGCTTCTCTTTATCTTTCTTTGTCTGTTCGTCAAATTCGTGAGTGATTCTTCAACATCTGGTACATCTACAAGTTAGATCTCGCAACATAGTGTAAAGTTTTTCATGAGAGATAGCTCATCTTGAAGCCAGTACTCTCAACTATAAGTTGATCAAAAGACTTTTGTGAAACAGGACAAGTACACATAGTACTATGTCTGAAAGTAAAGACATCCAGAACTGGTGAAGTTTTTTTCTTAAACTTCAGATAGAGTTCATTCACTGAAAGAAGCTCAGGTATTACTTCCTTACTTCATCAACAATCATTTGAAGTAACTACAAACAAAATTGCAGTTGATTCCGGTAATATTACGGTGACATTTTGGTGACAGTCCGGTGAAGTTTCGATGATGTTTCGGTGAGTTCAAAATATAGTTTTTGGCACAGTTAAGTGACAAAAAGATTATTTAATTGTAAGCAAACACAGTAGTGTAAAGTTTGAAGTAAATCAGTTCAGAATTAAAGCTTGAAGAAAACGCAAAGCTTTCTGTAAAGTGAATTTTCAATTTTCACTAAATATAGTTATAAAGTTTTTTAGTTTCGGAAGGTTACTAAGCTACTGATGATTATAGAGGTGTTCTAATATCACTCTAGCTTAGTTCTCATGGCGTGGTGAATTCCTCAGTTGAGCTTTAGCTAGTTAAGCTCACTTGCCTCGTCAACAAATAGTACAAGAGCTCAACAGTTGATGATAAGCCGTTAGAGCTCAACAAGTGGTATCAGAGCAGAAAGATCTTCAAGAGTAAATGAAAGTGAAGATACAAGAGAATTCGAAGAACTTTCACAAGAAAGGTGAAAGCTGAGATGATCAACAACAAACGGCATCAAGAAACGTTCCGAAGTAATTCTCAAGGGTAAAGGTTTGTAAAAAGTAAAATCTTGTAACATTACACTCACCGAAGGTAATAGAAACAAGAAGATTATGGAAGATCATATCTCTATTGACAAATTGGATAGAGATAATTATCCTGCATGGGTAATGCGCATGGAAGCCTTACTTATGAGTAAGGACTTAATGATATATGTGACAAGAGAAGAAAAGAAGCCTACTTTCGAAGATGACATTCAATCAAAGAAAAAAGAGTTAGAAGCCGTGAAGCTGTGGCAGAAGAAAGATGCAACGGCAAGAGCTTATATCTACAATACTATTACAAATCATCTACTACCACACATTAGAGGTCTGGAGAAAGCGGAAGACATATGGAGTGCATTGGAAGATCATTTCCAAAATACTATGAAAGCTAGGAAGGCTAGCTTATGGTTAGAATTTACAACGTTCAAGAAAAAACAAAGTCAAAGCATTAGTGATTATGTCACTAAGATGAAGGACTTGGCAGACAGTCTTGGATCTATTGATAAGGATATCGAAGATCACAGGTTAATAGCGCAAGTGCTTGCAGGATTGAGAGGAGATGAAAGGTGGAAACCTTTCATACTCTCAACTGAACTTTCTTTAAATCATTTTGTACCATATTTAAATCAGTTGTTTGGACTAATGTTAATGTTTGAGCAAGATTTGAAGACAGACGGAGATAAAGGACATAGTTGGGCTATGTATGCAAAGAATAAGAAGAAAGGTGATAAAAACTTGAAGGAGGTATTTCAAATCATACAGTACAAACAGGTGATAACACAAAACGTAATGTAAGGTCAATTGGAAAAGTAAAGTGTAAGAATGGAGCTGACCTACTAACAAATGTTTTGTATGTTCCAACAATCCCGAAGAATCTGATTAGTGTGGGACAGATAGTAGAAAAAGGTTTTCAAGTCAAGTTTACAAATGAAGGAGTATTTGTTGAAGATCCAGAGAATGGATACAATCAAATTGTCCATGGTAAAAAGGAAGGTAGACTTTTTACTCTTAAAGTACAAGGGAATGTTGGTCAAGCCTTGATCACACATGGTGATAAGGTATTTACAGAGTTAGACCTCTGGCATAAGAGGTTAGGACATTTTAATGAAACAGGAATCAAAACTATGGTGGAGAAACAATCCGTGAGAGGATTAGCAAATATGAAGAATCAACATATGATTCACAAGTGCGAAGCTTGTCAGATGGGAAATGCCCACAGGTTACCATTTCAGAAGAAAGGGTACAAACACAATGATGTGTTAGAACTCATACATACAGATGTATGGGGACCAACAAAAGAAGGATCTATCAGCGGCTCAAGGTATTACGTTCTTTTTATTGATGATGCAACAAGATGGATAACTCTTTATGTTTTGAAAGAGAAATCAGAAGTATTTGAAGCTTTCAGGCATTTTCATGCATATGCTGAAAGACTTACAAGACAGAAACTCAAAAGGTTGAGGTCTGATGGAGGAGGAGAATATTTTTCTCGAGAATTCAATGATTATCTATGGAATGCAGGTATCAAAAGAGAAATAACTTGCAGGTATACACCGCAACAAAATGGAGTAGCAGAAAGGAGAAACCGAACTCTACTTGAGTTTGCCAGAGCAATGTTAAAGGAGAAGAATTGTCCAAATTATCTTTGGGTTGAGGCTGTAAATACAGCAACATATCTGGTAAATAGATTACCATGTACAGCTTTAAATGGGATGACCCCTTATGAAGCTTGGTGGGGCAAGAAACCAACACTTGATCATTGTAAAGTGTTTGGATCAGTTGCGTATGCTTATGTACCATCACAACTGAGACATAAGCTTGAACCAAAAGCTGAAAAATATGTGTTTATCGGATATGATGAAAAACAGATGGGTTATAGGTTATGGAGTCCTCTAACCAAACAGTTTATTGTTTCCAGAGATGTAACATTTGATGAAGGAAAAAGTTGGTATACAGACATAGAGTATAATAAAGAAACAATTAAAGAATAGATAAGAAGGAAAGAAAAAGGAAAATCACATTTGCAGGTGAATGGAGATGAAGATCATGTGTAGGCAAGTACGTCCAGGATCGGATCAGGTATGAGAAACGAAGATGGACCAAGATTTGATGAAGATGTGTATTCAGATACACATGAAGAATATGAGCTAAGAAGGTCAAACAGAGTAAGGAAACAACCAACAAGGTATTCCTATGACACTTCTTATTTGACTCAGAAAAACTATGCTTACTTAGTAAAGGAAGATGAAGAACCTCAGAATTACAGTGAAGCAAAAGGTAAGAAACAATGGGAAGAAGCAATGAAGGAGGAGTTTAAAGCACTTGAGGAGAACAAGACTTGGGAACTTGTTCCAAAACCAAATGGTAAGAAAGTGATTGGAAATAAATGGGTTTACAAAGTTAAGAAACTTGCCGATGGAAGGATAGCCAAATACAAAGCTAGACTGGTGGTCAAAGGCTATGCTCAGACGCATGGCATAGATTATGATGAGACGTATAGTCCAGTGGCAAAGATGTCAACCATAAGAACATTGATTGCTATAGCAGCATCAAAAGGATGGAAGCTAAGTCAGCTGGATATAAAGAATGCATTTTTAAATGGATATATATCAGATGAAGTCTACATGGAACAACGTAAAGGGTTTCTAAGTTCCAGTTACCTAGATCATGTTTGCAGATTAAGAAGAGCTCTCTATGGATTGAAGCAAGCTCCAAGAGCTTGGAATTACAGACTTGTGAAGTATCTCAATGACCTTGGATACCAAAGTTCAAAGGCAGATGCAAGTCTACTCATCAAAAGAACAGATGAAGGTATGATCTACATTTGTATTTATGTAGATGACATAATAATCACAGGAACCTCAAATGAAGGAATCAAGGAGGTAAAAAGATTACTTGAAAAAGAGTTCAAGATCAGTGACCTAGCAAAGTTATCATACTTTCTTGGAATGGAAGTCACATATACAAATCATGGTGTATATGTTTCGCAAGAAAGGTATCTCCTAAACTTACTGAAGAAGTTTAACATGGAGAATTATAGAGAAGCTTCAACACCGCTTGAAGTAAATCATAAACTCAGCAAATATGGTGGTGTAGAGTTTAAAGATATGAGGAAGTATCAGACGTTAGTGGGAAGCTTAATTTATGCTACACTAACAAGACCTCATCTCAGTTATGCAGTGGGAGTTCTATCACAGTTCATGCATTGTCCG
>CM035412.1:45717564-45752564 GCA_020310875.1 Ceratopteris richardii | reverse complement strand
ATGATTACTTGCTACCTCACATTAGAGGACTTGAAAGTGCAAGCGACATATGCAATTCTTTGGAAGAACATTTCCAAAACACCACAAAGTCAAGGAAGGCATCTTTATGGGCAGAGTTTACCACATTCAAAAAGAAGGCTTCTCAATCCATTTCTGATTATGTAGCAAGGATGAAGGACATTGCAGATGCATTAGGAGCAGTTGATGAAGATATTGAAGAGGACGAATTGGTAAGGTAGATTCTCACAGGTTTGAGAGGAGATGAGAAATGGAAGCCATTCATTTTATCCACTGAATTATCACTAGATCATTTCACTCTTGATTTGAATCAGTTGCTAGGAAATATGCTAACCTTTGAGCAGGATGTCAAACATGATGTTGATAAAAGTACAATTCAAGCAATGTATTCAAAGGACAAGAAGAAGTTTAACAAAGGAAAGGAACAATTGAATGAAGAAGAAGGTACAACTAGCCAAGCTAACTTCTTAAGAGGAAGAGGTAGAAGCAATAAAGATGGTGGCAAAGCAAGTTGGATTTGTGGTAAGAATAATCATTCAACTCATGATTCTTGGCATAATAATCAGAATGGTGGAGGATATAATCAAAACTTTAATTCAAGAGGAAGAGGTAATACAAATCAGAGAGGTAATTTCAGAGGTAGAGGTAGTAGAGGTTTCTTTGGAAGGAATGCAGGTAGAGGCCTTCAAAGTCAATCCTACAATAATACCTACTACAACTATGCTTCAGATCAGAAGGAGGATTCAACCTTAATTATGAATGCAACTTGTGAAAGACAAAGTGAAAATCAAAGAGTCTTCTACATAGTCTGAGGATGTAGCAATCACCTGAGTGGCAACATTGCTTTGATGATTGATTTGGAGAATAAAGTAAGTAATCAAGTAAAGGCCAAGGATGGAAGTACTCTTCTGAATAAGGTTTTGTATGTTCCTACAATCCCAAAGAATCTGATAAGTGTAGGGCAAATTGTAGAGAAAGGTTATGAAGTAAGGTTCACTAATGATGGAGTTTTTGTGGAAGACCCTAGCAATGGGTATAAACAAATTGTTTTAGGAAAGAAAGAAGGAAGGCTACTCACATTGAAGATTCAAGGCAATGTTGGTCATGCCTTGTTCACTTATGGAGGACATAAGATCTCTGAGTTAGATCTTTTGCAAAAAATTCTTGGACATTTCAATGAATTAGGTATTAAGGATATGATCAACAATGGTTCAGTGCTTGGATTACCTAATGTTGCAGGTCAATACATGACATACAGATGTGAGTCATGTCAATTAGGTAAGGCTCAGAAGCAATCATATAATAAGCACGGTTTCACGTATTCAGAGAAGCTTGAATTGGTACATACAGATGTGTGGGGGGCATCAAAGGAATTTAATATTAATGGTTCAAGATACTATGTGATTTATGTTGATGATGCTACCAAGTGGATCACTATATATGTGATCAAAGATAAATCAGAGGTGTTCAATACATTTAAACATTATCATGTGTATGCAGAGAGAATCACGGGTCAAAAATTGAAGAGACTAAGTCAGATGGAGGGGGAGAGTATTTGTCTAATGAGTTCAGCGAATACTTGTGGAATGCAGGTATAAAAAGGGAAGTTACTTGTAGGCACTCTCCTCAACAAAATGGTGTAGCAGAAAGGAGAAATAGAACTCTTGTTGAGTTTGCAAGAACAATGATGAAGGAGAAACATTGTCCCAATTATTTATGGGTTGAGGCTATAAATACAGCCACATACTTGGTTAATAAGTTACCATGTAAAGCTTTGCAAGGTATGACTCCATATGAAGCTTGGTGGGGTAAGAGACCTACCTTAGATCATTGCAAAGTATTTGGATGTTTGGCTTATGCATATGTGCCACCTTAGTTGAGGCATAAATTGGAACCTAAAGCTGAAAAGTATGTGTTCATTGGCTATGATGATAAGCAGATGGGTTATAGATTGTGGAGTCCATCCACAAAGCAATTCCTTGTGTCAAAAGATGTTACATTTGATGAGCAAGGTACTTGGTATGCAGGTACAATTAATATTCATGCAGGTGATGAAGAAACTTTGAATCAAAAGAAAGGTAAATCAAAGGTTCAAATAGTTGATGAAGAAGAGAACAATGAAGCACAAGTTGAAGTTGAAGAAATGCCAAGATTTGATCCAAAATGTGATGAAACAGAAACTTCAAGAAGTGGAGAACTCAGAAGGTCATCAAGGCATAAATGGCAACCTACAAGGTATAGCTATGACACTTCCTTTTTGACTACTAAAGATTATGCTTACATGGTGAAAGCAGAGGAAGACCCTTCTACATATGAAGAGGCAAAAGGTAAGGAAAATTGGGAGAAATCTATACAGGAAGAGTATGATACATTAATGGAGAATGAGACATGGGATTTGGTTCCCAAACCAAATAGTCAAACGATCGTCGGATGCAAAGGGTCTACAAGACAAAGAGGTATGCAAATGGAAGTATGTCTAGATATAAAGCTAGACTTGTTGTGAAAGGGTATGCTCAGACATATGGTATAGATTATGATGAGACTTATAGTCCTGTGGCAAAGATGACAACTATAAGGACTCTCATAGCTATTGCTGCATGTAAAGGTTGGAAGATATGTCAATTAGATGTGAAGAATGATTTTCTAAATGGTTACATTTCATATGATGTTTTCATGGAGCAACCAAAAGGTTTCAAGGATAAAAGGTTTCCAGAATATGTATGTAAGCTTAAGAGAGCTTTGTATGGTTTGAATCAGGCCCTAAGGGCATGGAATTATAAACTTGTGAAGTTCTTGAAGGAGCTTGATCTCACTTAACTGGTAGTCTCTTACCACTAAGTTATACTCATGTGGTAATTGAGAAGGGGGAAAGACTAAGTTTGACATTACCTTGAACAATTTTTGGCTCCTCAAGGATTTACTCTTGACTTCCAGAGCCTCTTTGAAACAATTTTTGGGTAGAGTCCTCTTGGAGTTAGTTCAAGCATATATCTCTTTGCATAGGTTCAAGAAACTCAAGAAGAGTGTTCTTTGTACTTCTTCAACAATGTGTTCAGTTTTAGGGCTATTTTCAACATCTCTTGCACATACTTCCTTTAAGTAATGTGAATTCTAGAATTTTTATAGACCAATTCAAGTCCAAGAAAATACTTTAGAAGCCCTAGGTCACTGATTTTGAACTCCTGCATCATTAGGTTCTTGATTTCTTGTAAGTATGATATCATCAACATACACACATAAGTATATCACCTCTGAATTACTTTTCTTGCCAAACAGAGAAGTATCTAGTTTGCTCATCATGAAACCTTGTTCTTGAAGATAGATAGTCAACCTATGATTCCATGCCTTGCTTCAAACCATACAATGCTTTGTTTAATTTGCACACATAATTTGCCTTACTTGGGTCTTCATAGCCAGGAGGTTGAGCCATGTAAACCTCCTCTGAAATTCAACCATTGAAAAAAGCATTTTTTACATCCAATTGATACATATTCCAATTCCTTGATGCAGCCACACTTACCAATACTCTGATGTTGGCATTTTTGCCACAGGTGAGAAAGTCTCTTCATAATCAACTCCTTGAGTTTGTGCAAAACCCTTAGCCACAAGTCTAGCTTTATACCTGTTTATGGATCCATCTGAGTCTCTCTTGATTTTGTAAATTCCTCTAGAACCAATTACCTTCATTGATGCCTTCTTGGGTACTAGCTCCCAAGTATCATTCTCTTGTGGTGCTTCTATTTCTTCATCCATAGCTTCCTTCCATTCTGCCTTGGTCTTTGCCTCTTCATATGAAGTAGCTTATTCAAGTGATAAATCTTTAGCAAGATAATGGAATGCTTAGTAATCAAGAAAGTGTCATACCCATATCTAATAGGTTTCTTACTCTCCCTTTGTGATCTCCTTAGAGCTTGGTTGGATGATTCAGATAAGTCTTCCAACCTCTTCATCTTGACCTTGCCCTTTGATTTCCATGCCTTGAATTCTTCTAGATTGATGATGCCTTCATCATCTGATTTGATGTCTTCAATTTGGCTTGGCTCCTCCTTGGTGAGAATGGAAACTCCTCTTCCAAGTCATATGACAACTTGACCTTCCTACATTCACTTTCAAACCAAGAATCATTCTCATCAAACACAACATCTCTACTGACCATAAATCTCGTTGAGCCCATAAAAGTCATATTGGTCAAAGTCAACTACAATCAAAGTCAAAAGTTCAAAGTCAAACCGATCAAAGACAACAAGATCAAGGTCAATGTCAATAGGGGCAAAGTCAAAGTGTTCAAAGTGCATGTGTCAAGGTGCACAGGGAGTGCACAATTAATTGTCCACAAAGGGTAAAATTAGAGAAAGTTGGTTGCAGGTTGTAGAGGTATTTCTTTAATTTCCCTTAGGTTCAAAGTGTTTTTAAAGTGTTTTGGAAGGTTCAGGTGAACCCTTTCTTAAGTGCACAAGTGAAGACTTGAAACGAAAGTGTGAAGGTATGTGAAGTGGCAGCGTACGCAGAAGTGAAAGTATGGCCCCCCAATTAAAATTTTTGTTTTAAGTCTAAAGTCACTACAAGACAAAACAGTGATTCATTGGCTGCCACTTGTGAAGACAATCTTGGGACATCAAAGTGAGCATCAAGATACTCTTGCAGTTAGGATCGTACATGAATCGACACTCAAATCAAGGCAAGGACTATTCTTGGACTATTCTAAGTGTAAGCAAGGTGAGCATAGTCTAAGTGAGGCAAGAGAGAGAAGTGCAGGAGACACACAGTGTGCGACGCAGAGAAGTGAAGTGCAAGGTGTGCATGAAGAGTGACTAAGAAGTGTGCAGAGAAGTGCTAAGCTAGTCCCCCAAGGATCCCAAGGTCTCATTGCAGTGTGCGCGTGCCGACAGAAGGTGTCCATCCCTCCCCCTTATTGGAAGCTTGGTGCAAGGTGTGCACAAGTGCAGGCTTGGAGAAGGTGGAGGTCTGGTGCAGAGGAGGCTGGCAGCAACAAGACCTTGGGTATTTGGTATTTTGTAATTGACCACTCTGTGGGATTTTACACAGAAGCATTGGATTGTATTGTGCATCACCATTGTATTTGCCTTATTATAATCAATCAACAGAGGCTTCCAGTGTGTATCTCTCTTCGTGTCTTTCCCTGTTCTCCTACAAACACTCAAATCCCTTCTTGTCCAAGAATCCCCCAACAAAATTTGGCACGCCCGGTGGGATTTGAGCATAGGAGAAGACATATTGCGATGTGGAGAGGCACTATTCAAGTGCCGATAGTACTACTCCATTGGGATAAAAGGTACATTTTCTTATCAATTGTCTCATACTAAGAGGACTATGAACAGCTCATGACCACAACTCGGTTCCAAACATTGAGGGTCACCTGCAAGCAAACAAGAAGGAAGGCTATTAGAAGATCATCTAGTCCACTTTCGTCAACTTCATCAGTAAAGAGCATGGCTGGTGAGGTAGACTTAGAAACCCTACTATCAAGATTAAATAGAAAATTTCCTTCCTTCAAAGGCCTAGCTCAGGAAGATCCGAACGAGCATATTAGAAGGTTTTTGGCACTATGAAAAACTAGAGGCTTAATGGGAAGGGAGGATGCCTTTTTGATACTCTTCCTTGCCACATTAGAAGGATTAGCATATAAGTGGTTCAGCTAGTTTGCTGAGAACCATTTTACAACTTGGAACTTAATGAAAGATGCATTCAAAAATCAATTCTAGCATGGCAATACTGCAGAGATCATCATAGAGGAATTAGAAAAATTGAGATTGGGTCCAGGTGAAAAGTTCCTAGAGTTTGTGACTAGGGCCAAGGCACTAATGGCTAAATTACCAGATCCACCACATGATTTTTTTGTTAAGAAATGGTTAGCTAAGCCACTTTCAGTGACCACCTGTGAGGCTCTCCTCAAAAGAAGACATGTGAATGATGTGTGTGCCACTCTCCTCCCATCCATTTATATCCTCTTGTATCTAAAATAGTAGTGATCTGGAATGATCTAGTGTCGCCATGTGGCTAGCATGCAACACTCATCCCCACTAACCATCAAATACCTTAGGATGTACCCCCAAGCTTAGGACCTTGGCGAACTAGCCCTCGTCCCACACACACAAGGAATGGTCTCTGTAGACCAATGTCTGACACTCTCTCCCCCTTCTAAAGATCATTGTCCTCAATGATTAATGAGGGAAAGTACTTGTGAACCAGAGCTGCTGATTCCCAAGTAGAGTCAGTAAGTGGTAATCCTCTCCAGGCTACTAGATACTCTTGGATGACACGATTCCTTAATTGTTTCTATCTCCTATCTAGTATTCTGTCTGGAGAATGATCTGCTCTATCGGTTTCTTGCAAAGAAACAATACCCTCTATTAGATTATCCTCCCTAGAAATATACTTTCTTAATTTACTGACATGAAACACTGGATGGACTCTGCAATCTGGAGGAAGCTCTAATCGGTATGCAACATCACTCAATTTCTTTAATATCTTCCAAGGTCCACAATACCTTGGTGATAACTTACTACACTTCCCTGTGGACAATGAAGTAGATATAGCCGGTACCTGAAGGAAGACTCGGTCTCCTTCCTCAAAGGATCTAGGAGATCTTTTCCTATCATCATACTTTTTGGCTCTATCAGCTGCTTGTTGCATCTTGGCTTTAGATATTTCAAGGTTTTATTGGAGATTCGCTAAGAACGCAAAAGCATTAGGACATTTCTTAAGCATTCCTATGGTACTAGGAGCAGTGGGATTCATGCCATAGTTCATCTCAAAAGGAGACATCCCAGTCACCTTGTGAGGCCTATTGTTATAAGCAAACTCTACTAGTGGCAAATAACTATCCCAATCTGTCTGTCTCTCAGACACATATGCCCTCAACATATCCTCTAGAATTTGGTTGACCCTCTCGGTCTGACCATCTGTCTGTGGATGATCACCACTACTCATTTTTAGTGACACTTTCAGTTTGTCAAATACAAACTTCCAGAAATGTCCTGTAAATCTGACATCCCTATCTGAGACTATGGATGTTGGTAACCTATGCAATCTAAAGACACGCTGGATAAACAACTCTGCTACCTGTGGAGCTTCTATCGTCTCCTGCATATGTATAAAATGAGCCATCTTGCTCAATCTATCTACCACAACTAGGATTGTATCCCGCTTCCTTTGGGTCCGCGGTAACCCCACTATGAAGTCCACGGATATACTATCCCAATTATTATCTAGAACTTGTAAAGGATGTAAAAGACCTGGTGTCTTTACCCTTTCTGCTTTGTTGACTTGGCACATAAAGCATTGTTGAACATAAGTATGGATATCTCTAGCTAATCCAGGCCAGCAAAATGTTCTTCTAACAAGTTGTATTGTCTTGTCAACACCAGGATGTCCTGCAAAGGGAACATCATGGTTATCATGCATGACTTTCTTTCTCAAATCCTGAGAATCTGGCACACAAACCTTTCCTTTCCTCTTCACTATTAAATTCTCCTGTGAGAAATTAGAATACGGAATGGACTTGTTTGCTTTAGTAGAAGAAGAAACAGCTTGAACTGTCCGGTCTCCTAAAATAGAGTCATCACTAATGGCTCTAACTATCTGTAACAAATATGGATCTTCCACCTGGGCTTCCTTAATTTCTTGAAGCAATGAGCTTTCTAAAACTGTAAAGCTCATTTGATACATTATACAAGATAATGCATCAGCTACTATATTTTCTTGCCTCTTCTATACAAGATTTCCATGTGAAATTCTTGCATGAGCTCAGCCCAACGAGCCTGTCGGCCTCAAAGATCTGGCTGACTACAAAAATACTTGAGTGTGTGATGATCTGTGAATACCTTAAAGTCCACACCATAAAGATAGTGTCTCCAAACTTTAAGTGCATGCACCACCGCATACAATTCTTACTCATGCACCGGCCAATTACGTTGTGCACTACTTAAGTTCTTACTTTCAAAAGCTATTGGCCTCCCATCTTGACTCAAGACTGTGTGCGCCTATGGCTATGCCGCTAGCATCCGTCTCTAACTCAAATGGTTTCTGAGGGTCCACCACTTTGAGTATAGGAGCCTCTTAAACAGCTTGTTTCAGAGTATCAAAACTCTCTTGCTACTCTTGCTTCCATGCAAATGGAATGTTGCCTTGAAGCAAGTTCGTCATAGGTGCTGCTATCGACGAATATGAAGAGATGAATTTCCGATAAAATCCGGAAAGTTTTAAGAATGACCTTAATTGCCCCTCATCCTGAGGAGTAGGCCATGCTAAAAATAACGAATACCTTCTTGGGATCCATCTGAACCCCATCGGCTGAGATCACATGCCCTAGATACTCTATCCTTGGAAGAAACAACTGTGTCTTCTCAGGATTTACATACAACTGATTTTCTTTTAAAATATTCAACACAAATCTTAAATTATTTTCATGCTCATGCACATTCCTACTATACACTAGCAAATCATCCACAAAATCAACAACACACTTTCCTATGAAAGGTCTTAAGATATCATTCATTAACATCATACATGTAGCTGGAGCATTTGTCAAACCAAAGGGCATGACCAAATACTCATAATGACCAAAACGGGTCCTGAAAGCTATCTTATGTACATCATGATCTTTCACTCTAATCTGATGATAGCCACTCTTTAAATCTATCTTACTAAATACAATGGCTCCACCTAGAGAATCCAAAAGATCATCAATCCGGGGCATGGGATATCTATGTCTAATAGTGATCTTATTGAGTGCTCGATAATCAACACACATCCTATAAGATCCATCCTTCTTCTTCACAAGAAGAATTGGTGCGGCAAATGGTGAATAGCTGGGTCTAATCAACCATTTTTGAAGATACTCGTCCATGACCTTGCGGACTTCATTTTCCTCCTGCAAACTCATTCAAAATGGTGGCCGAGCGGTCGGACTCGCTCTTGGTACCAATTCGATTCTATGCTCTATATTCGTGCAAGGAGGCAAACCTGATGGTAATTCCTTTAAAAACAACTCTTGGAATTCTGCTCTCACTTTAGCTGAAAGTGCTGGAGCATTCCACCTTGAGTCTCCATGACTGCATGAATCCATCTCAACATACGACAAATACATGAAATAAAGAAAATAGATATACTAACAATCAATTTTGAGCAACTTGGTAGCAGTCACCAATCGCGTCTCTTAGAGATCTGGTTCTCCACGGATCAGTAATCTCCTTCCCTCATGCTCAAATTGACACACATGTGAAGCAAAATCAATGATTGGTTTCTTCCTCGCATGCCACTTCTTACTAAGAACTATGTCGAAACGAGCTAATCTCGCTATCTCAAAGTCCAATCTGTCCTCATAGGACTGGATCTGAATAGGAAGATCAACTACTCGTCTATCCCAAGTCTCAGTTCCCTTCCCGTCAGCTAGCTCTACGGTATAAGTATAATCTGACTGTACCGTATCTAAGCATAATCTCTTGACTAATCGGGAACTAATAACATTATGAGTCGAACCTATGTCAAAGAGTACCTTGACAGGCTTTCCTGCCACGACTCCTCTCATAACAATAAGCTCAGTATCTGGGAACTGGTATCCTTTCTGTGCCATTGGCAAAAGCACACCATCTGGCACAGTCGAAACCTTTTTAGTGACCGTCATGGCCACTATGGGAGATGATAATCGAGATGGGGAGTCCCCAAACTCATCCTCACTCACACCCCCTTCCTGAGTTGGATTTATGACTATGGTAGCTGCTATCTTTTTCTTTCTAGGACAATCCTTATACAAGTGCTTCCCTAAGCAACCATAGCACAAACCCTCTTTCATTGCCTTCTCTTTCTGCTGAGGGGTAAGGATAGATTGATTATATGCCCTCTCATCCAGAGCAGAAACTTTTCTCTTTCCTCTTGAGACTGTCTGGATCATGTGCACTTGCTTAGCCTCCCTAGAAGGTTGTGCACTAATCGAACCAGGAGTCGAAGTATGGAAAGGTCGGCTAACCCTAGTCCATGGGGATCTCTGGCCCTGGGAACCTGTGATCCTATGACCGTCCTCATAAACCAAGGCCATCTCTATGGCCTGTGCCAAAGACTGAGTCCCAAAACAAACTTGTGGACTTGAAGAAACTATGGAATGGTATCAGGTACTTTAAGAAGTACCTCTCTATACCTATCTGCATATTCCTGAACTGATTGATTCTTCTGACTGATGAAGAACCAGGTGTCTCATGCTCTAGACCTCTCATCAGGTGGTACAAAATTGTTATAAAATAGGATTTTGAATTGATCCCATGTCGTGGGCTCCTTCTTATCCTGCTCTATTTTACGCCACCACCTATGTGCGACATCCATAAGATTACAAGTCGCCTGTTGAATCTTGTGCCTATCATCAGTGATATGACACAGGCGGAAACACTGTTCCCACTTGTTAAGCCACTGCTCAACCATGTCAACAGTCCTAGCGCTAGTTGAGCCATGATATCTTGGCGGCTTAAGATCCTTAAGCTGCCATCTGGCTTCTCTAACTAAGACACTATCTCTAGGAACTTCTGAAGTTTGATGCTCATCTGGAGCATCTACCTCTATCTCTGGCAAAACAAAATCAAGTGGCTCTTCTTCTTTCTTAGAACCACGCACGTGTTCCAAGATATCATGAAGAGAACTTTCTAAGGATGAAATTCTATTGTTCATGGCTTGAATTGGATCAACTGGAGGTTCTGGCATAAGGGTATCTTTCCTAACAGGTGATGATGGTTCGGGTTCCATACTAGGACTAAAGGCAAGAAACTTTTCTTTTGTTTGTTTTTTAGACTAAACGTAAATACTAGTGGCAAGCGGAAAAAGAACCAATCAAAGCCTTTGCTTAACAGAAAAATTCAAAAGAAAGAAACTTTTAAAAATGTTTCCTAAACTTCAATGCACATGCATGCTAATTTTAGAAATTTTGGCAGCCTAACGGCATCACTTTGAAATCTGAAATAATTTCGAAAAGCGTCAAGCATTCAAAAAATGAAATCGTCAGTGCCGGCAGGCACGATATATTTTCTCTTCTCAATGAACACCTGCAATTGAAAACTTTTGCAAGTATGCTGTTGGGCTCTATAGGCCCTCAATCAAAATATTTCTCTTGTCGATACCTGTCGATACTTACCACCTGTAAGAAAAGCTCAAGCACCGAACATACATCTCTACTTACATCATCCTATGCATAATGCAAAAATTCTTCTAATATGCACAATCAACAGAATAACCAACCAAACATTGACTAAATACTTATCTTAGATTTCCTTTGATATTCTTGAAGCATCCAATTGAAGAGCTACGGGTAGACTATTCACTCCCTTTGGTTCGTGGATCGTATAATTCTTCAAAAAGTGCTTCGTTCAAGGTGCTCGATGAAAAACAGTCCACTTCCAACCTCTGTTGCATGCAATATCTGGACCCAAAGTATGGCTTGTAGCCACTTTATGGAAAGTGCTCCAAGAAAACTTTCCAAAACAACAAAAAGCTCAGAGTTTGGAGATCATAAATCCAAGTTAGGGTCCAAAAAGTGAAAAGAGATGAGGAAAATTGGCAAAGCTTATGCTAAAAACCAAAACTTCAACTCTAGCCTTCTTACACCAATCTTTGAAAAAAACAACGCTCTGTACAAAACTCTCCAGCCACAGCGATTTCCTCTCACAGATGACAGTAGCGTGCAAGTCGCTAATCCCACATGCATTGATATAATCCAAGAAATCTATATGTTGAGGCATCGATTTCTCAAGTTGAAGCACGCGCAGAGTCTCTCTCGTGGCTGAGCACGTAGGTGCCTGTCTTCAATTTGAAAATAAAGATGGGCTGGGCAGTGCGCTGAAAGCGTGGGCAGACGTACGCAAACAGTGGGCCAAACTCTTGACAAACTGTTGGGAGGTGGCTAACTCTGAACCGCCTGCATATGATGAGGCATGGGGCCCTTTTCGATGATGCAGAGCGCTGATGCGTACGCGGGAGTCACAAAGAAAGTGGAGCCGACATCTACGCGGGAGCATTCTCGTGCACTTCTTGATGTCTATCGACAGCTTGCCCAGGGGTGGTTCCTATGGAGCATCCCGAAAGCTTCTCAAACTTTTTGCTTCACCGAACAGCGACGACGGAGAAGAACAAAAAAAATCCAAACAGACCACGGAAAAACATGCATGAACTCTTCTCCTCCACATGAAATTTCTTCTAATTTTAGCTCAACAAAAACCGCTTTGATACCAAGTGTGAGGCTCTCCTCAAAAGAAGACATGTGAATGATGTGTGTGCCACTCTCCTCCCATCCATTTATATCCTCTTGTATCTAAAATAGCAGTGATCTGGAATGATCTAGCGTCGCCATGTGGCCAGCATGCAACACTCATCCCCACTAACCATCAAATACCTTAGGATATACCCCCGAGCTTAGGACCTTGGCGAACTAGCCCTCGTCCCACACACACAAGGAATGGTCTCTATAGACCAATGTCTGACACCACCCAATGTAAAATCAAGGAATTAGTGTTGCCTATAGCCTCCATAGAGGAATTCATCAACACAGCTACAGGACTGGAGCAGATAAGGCAACAGTATGGAGCAACTTCTTCTCAACTACCATATTCCACAGAAATGGAGGATCTAGTAATCCAGCTAAGGAAGGAGTTGGAGTGCTTAAAAAGGAATAAGCCCCAAAAAGAAGAGGAGAATGTTGTTACTCAGTTGAGGAGGGAGATTGAGGCATTAAAGCTCCAAAAGGAGGAGGAGGCCCAAGCAAAGGAATTATCTCAACTGCGACAGGAGTTGCAAGAACTCAAAGGGGTGGCATCAAGAGTGGACTTTGGTGTACCATGTGCAGCAAGCAAGGTCATATAGTAAGTGAATGTCCTCTCTTAAGTGTGACTTGCCAATTATGCAGGAAAGCTGGTCATGAGGCCCAAGAATGCCAATCAAGAGGAATGCTTGCAACAACATATTGGACACAAGGAGGACCCTTACCACCAGCAAATGTGATGGCCGCTGCACCCAATCAAGGTAACAATTACAACCCTAGACAGAGGAATAACTTTGGAAATGGGCCTAGGAGGCCAATCATTTGTTTCAGATGTGGAGAAGGTGGGCACTATCAAAGCAGGTGCACTCTACCAGAAAGTGCACCTCCTTGCAAAAGTTGCCGAGAGGCCAGAGACCACTATACAAATTGTTGTCCTAAGAATCAAGCCTCTTCATCTATGCCCCACATTCAAATGATTTCTGTGCACAAAGAAGAAATGTTAGATCAAGTCAATGAGCCATCACCATCTACCAGGGTGGTGCAGTTAGAAGAAATTGAATCTTTTACAGTGCAAACAAGAAAAAGGGGAAAGGCTCAAGTAGATATAGTTCAAGAATCAAGAATTAATGGATTAAACAAAGACAAAGAGACATCTGAAGACAAGGCCGACACATGTGCAGATACAAGTCAAAAGGGAGATCTCATATGTACCAGTGGTGCCATTGGGCATGCATTCAACAGGGCTCATGAGGAGTTTGATAAGTCAATTGGAGCCCATGCTCTTAAGGAATCAGAGGCTTCAAAACTACTCAAGTCCATGAAAAAGGACTTCAGTATTTTTTATTTAATAAAGATGGATGGGAAATTCAGGTCAAAACTCTTGCAGATAATTGATGAGGCTTCCACTACAAGTTTGGTGGCAAAGACTGTTGTTATGCATAAAGGTAAAATTGTAGGGGAAGCACCCCTTACAGATTATAAGAGTCCTTTGCTGACAGTATCTATCAAAGGTCATGAGTTTCAAGGAGTTATTGTGGATGGTGGTTCTGGCATTAACTTGATGCCTAAACATAAAATGGAAAAGATTGGACTCCACCCTTCAAGGCCTGCAAATTTCACTGTTACTTTGGCAGATCAAAGCAAAATAAGGCCCTTGGGAGTGATCCCAAAAGTTCCACTTGAAGTACAAGGTAATCTCTTCATTCTGGATTTTGTGGTTTTAAGACTGCCCCAGGTTGAAGGAGGATTTCCCCTCTTAATTGGAAGACCATGGCTGAGGCATGCAAGTGTCATCCATGATTGGGGTAAAGACACTATGTGGGTACAAACAAAAGGGCAAGAGTTGACACAGATACATTTAGAGGAGGGCCCAGATAATCAATGGAACACCAGCATGATGCAAACAGTTGGCATTTGCATGGAACCAAAAACAGAGGACCAACCCCAAATAGATTTTGAGGAAGAAGAGGATATTCTAAATTGGCTCCAAGCAAGCAACTCTTCCTCTTGTTTTGGAATTTTTCTTAATAATTCTTGCACAGTTGAAGGTTATGATGAAAATCAGGAGAAAGTTCAGGTTGACGGATTGGGAGAGCCCATCACAGACCACAGAAGGGGCAGGAAGACACCCCTTAAATACAACTTGGAGGAGGATGCAACAACAATAGAGAAGGAAGTTACTAAAGCTAAAGACAAGGTAAAACATACTAGTGAAGAATGTTCTTTCCCAATTCAAGAAATTCCTGCAAGATGGATGCAGGACGAGGAATGCATTGAGATCCAAAATACCCTTGCTTATGAAACAATGCACAAAAAGCTAGTGGAAGAAAACAAGGTTTGGAGATGAGACGAAGATACTATGGTAGAGAGAAACCCTATCAAAGAAATACAATTAGGCACCCAGGACAATAATCGTCCAGTTTTGGTGGCCACTTGGTTGTGGAGCCACCCAGGGCTCCTTGAAAAGGTAAAATCCTTCTTGACCCACTATGCAGATGTTTTTGCTTGGCATTATAAAGACTTAGAAGGAGTGCCTGCCAATTATGGAGAGCATAGAATCCCTCTGGTTGATGGAGCCAAACCAATAACACGAAAGAGTTATAGACTTAACCCGAAATAAGCTGAAGTTGTTTATGTGGAAATACAAAAGATGGAGGATGCAGGAATCATCATTCCTGTGGAACACTCAGAGTGGCTCTCACCTATGGTTATAGTACCAAAGAACAATACCAACAAAATCAGAATTTGTGTTGACTTTAGAGCACTCAACAAGGTGACCATTCCATATGGATTCCCAATGCCATTTGCAGAGCAGGTCATTGAAGAAGTGGTTGGACATGCATTATATAGCTTTATGGATGGCTTTAGTGGCTATAATCAAATATCCATACACCCAGAGGATCATGAAAAGACTGCTTTTATCACACCTTGGGGAACATATGTGTATGTAAAAATGCCATTTGGACTCAGAAATGCTCCAGCCACCTTTAACAGCACGGTCAACCTCATTTTTGGTCTCTTATTACTGGAAACGCTTAGAATTTTCATGGATGACTTTTCTTCATTTTCAGGTTCTCACAATGAGACCCCTTTAGATTGCTTGGACCATCACTTGCAACAGCTGTAGAATGTTTTTAAGAGATGCAAGGAGACTAAGCTAAAGCTCAACCCAAACAAATGTCATTTCCTTGTGACAGAAGGAACTCTCTTGGGACATGTGGTGTCAGCTAAAAATTGTTGATATATTTAGGTAGTGATGTATGTGAACACTCTAGGACCGCCGGGGCACTTTTTCCCTCTTTAGGAGGTTTTTTTCCATCGGCTTGTATATACGCCTATTGCCCTAATGGGCTACTTATCTTTGTACATTCTCTAGTAATACATTCAGTATTGTGTGTTGAGCTCCAAGCTTCTTCTTCTTCCTTGTGCTGTTTGCGTGTTTTCGTAGACGTCTAACTCCAACAATTGGTATCAGAGCAGGTCGTCCCTTCATCTAGGGCGCCGTCGACACTCCTCCGTTTGCAATCTCAGAATCGTATGAATTTTGGTGAGCATACTCAGGGTGTTTCTGATATCAAAACAGCTTTGCTGTGTGGTGCTGAAATCGCGATCTGAGCTCGTTTCGGCCTCCGAACGCACTATCGTAGCGCTTGTGCAAGCTATTTTGCCTTTTGTGCCAAAGGTATATACATGTTTCTATTCGCCAGTATAAGCGTCTCGAAGTCTGCTACAGGTTTAGCAGAACTCGTCTGGGCAGTTCCATTCAACTTTTTGAGATACAGTCAATTTTTTGCATCAAGGTATTTTAGTCACCGGCCATGGCTGAAAGCAGTGATGTATTCCGTATGTTGGTTGTTGAGGATAAGTTGGATGGTACCAACTACCCATTATGGGCTTATATGATGCGACATGTATTGGTTGCAAAAGGATTGTGGAACATTGTGCAGGGTGATGAAAGACGTCCTGTTACACCTGTAACAACAGGTACTGCGAATATAGGTGCTAGAGCTGATGAAGATGGTGTTGAAGATGATATTGTGCAGATTCCTATTCGTGCTACTGTTTCTGTTGCACCTACTGCAGAGCAAATTCGTTGGGATGGCAGAGATGCCCAGGCACATGCATTGATAGCTTTGTCTGTCAAACGTGCCATTATTCCTCATATTCGCTCTTGTAGAACAGCTAGGGATGCTTGGGATACACTTACCACATTGTACCAAGCTAGGAATGAGGCTCGTGTTGCTTACCTCTGAAAACAGTTGGAGAGTGAGTACATGAATGAAGGTGATTCTATGGACAGTTTCCTAACGAAGATCAAAGATTTGAAGGAACAGTTGATTTCTGTTGATGAGGTTATACCAGATAGCTCACTTGTGCGGACCGTTCTGAATGGTCTTCCTGATTCATATCAGAGTTTTGCTTCTACTCTTCGGTTGATGATGAAAGGTAATCCGAATGCCTTATCATTTGAGGAATTAGTCTCTGTTCTGTTGTAGGAAGATCACTCCAGGCAGAACAGGTCCATTATGTGTGTTGCAGATCAAGCTTTCCTGGCTAGTCAGAAGGGCAAAGGAAAATGGAGCTCTTCTACTAGTAAGCAGAAATCTGCAAATGTTGCACATTCGAAGAACCAGGATAAAGATGAGAAGAAATTAGAAAAGCAGAAATTGTTTTGCAAGTATTGTAAAGGGAATGATCATATCATAAAGAACTGTCCAAAACTGGCTGCAAAAGAGGCAAAGAAAAAGGAGGTTGGAATGGTTGTTGTAGAAGCCTCTACACCAAAAACAGAGTCTGCTAATCTTGTGCAGGAAGAAGAATGGGCGTTTACTACTGTTTGCAGTTTTGACCCATCTTCTCATGAGCAATGCATGTCTGTAGTGGACTCAGATGTTTGGTACTTTGACAGTGGGACAACCAAACATATTACCTCGCAGTGCAGTTTCTTCTCTTCACTCGAGCCTGCCCCTACAAGGAATACTGTCACATGCGCCAACAACTCCTCTTATCCTGTTATGGGAGTTGGTAAGATCATTCTAACTACTGCTGATTGTAGTTCTTTCACCTTGTCAGATGCTTTATTTGTGCCAGGGATCAAGAAGAATCTGTTATCAGTTTCTGCATTAGCCAAGATTGGCTTGGTTGTGAAATTTGTTGATGACAGATGTACAGTTCATGATCTGTCAAATGGCGATGTTATTATTGCTTCTGGCATTTTATGTCGTGGGCTATATAAGCTCATAGACTGTGAATGATTCGGCATGTGCAGTTCATGATTCTCAGGCTATGTCAGATGCAAAGCTTTGGCATGCACGCTTTGGTCATCTGAATTTTGCGAGTTTGCTATGCCTGCAGAAATCTGATATGGTGTCTTCTTTGCCCAAGCTTGAGGCACCTGGAAAACATGTTTGTGAAGGCTGTATTTTGGGCAAAATGCAGCGTTCCTTCTTTCCAAAAGATGGTTCAGTTCGGGCTACACAGAAATTGTAGCTTGTACATAGTGATGTCTGTGGTCCTATGCAGACACCCTCTTTTGGAAATTACCTTTACTTCGTGACTTTCATTGATGACTTTTCCAGGCATGCATGGGTATATCCACTCAAAGCAAAGTCCGAAGTGTTCATGTGCTTTAAACAGTTTTTGGTTTTGGCTGAAAATCTATCAGCATGTAAAATGGGCACCCTCCGTTCTGATCGAGGGGGCGAGTATATGTCTTCTGATTTTAATGCATTTCTGGCTAAACGTGGGATAAAACACCAGTGTACAGTTCCGTATACACCTCAACAGAATGGAGTTGCTTAACGAAAGAATAGGTCACTCATGGAGATGGTGAGGTGCATGGTCAAGAGTCAGGCTTTACCACATAGTTTCTGGCTTGAGGTTGTCATGTGTGCAGCATATGTACTGAACAGGTGTCCCACTAAAGCGCTGCAGTCTATCACTCCATATGAGGCTTGGCATGACCGCAAGCCATCTCTTGCTCATCTTCGTGTTTTTGGTTGTTTGGCATATGCATTAGTGCCTGAACAACATCGCAGAAAATTGGATGATAAGGCAGTAAAATGTATTTTTGTTGGGTACAGTTTTGAAAGTAAAGGCTATCGTCTATATCATCCACAGACTAAACGCATTCTGGTTAGCCGTGATGTTGTTTTTGTGGAAGATGATATTCAGCCATTGCTTTCATGTACCAAGGAGACATCTGTTAGCTCCAAAGACATGTATGATACTTTGATGCCTCTTTTTACAGGTGGACAGTCTAGTGTTGGTCCTAATGAGGCAACTTCTCAGCCTTTGCAGGTTTCATGTGATGATGCAGATAATTCTATTTCTGATGCAGATGTACATGATTCACTTATTGATGAGAGAGCTGATATTGAGCAGGCAAGAACTATGCCAAAATGGCTGGTGCAGACTTTGCGTGACAGCAAATTAGATGCACCTCTGTCATATCGTACTCGTTCAGGCTCTCATAGTGCCTCTTTTGCATCAAATTGCTATGCTATGGCTGCGTCTAGTCTTTGTGATGAGAATGAGCATGTTTCTTTTGATGAAGCACATAATTCAGAAAATTGGATGGCTGCTATGCAATCTGAATATGATGCTATAATGAAGAATGGTACATGGTCTTTATGTGACTTGCCTCCTCGCAAGAAGGCCATTGGCACTAAGTGGGTATACAAGCTGAAGCGTAAACCTGATGGTACAGTTGACAAGTATAAGGCTAGGCTTGTTGCAAAGGGATATGCGCAGGAAAGAGGCATTGATTTTGATGGGACCTTTGCACCTACATGCCGTATGACTACTGTTCGGAGCATTTGTGCACTTGCAGCCCATCATGGTTGGAATGTACATCAGTTGGACATTAAAACAGCATTTCTGAATGGTGACTTGCATGAAGAAGTGTATGTTTTTCAGCCCCGTGGCTTTGTGCAGAAAGGGCATGAAAACCAGGTGTGCAGGTTAAAGAAGGCATTATATGGTTTAAAGCAAGCACCACGTGCTTGGTATGAGAAGATACATGCCTATCTGGTTGCACATGGTTTTGAGAACAGTCCAACTGAAAGCACCTTATATGTTAAGCGTGCTAATGATGTGCTTCTCATCATTGTTGTCTATGTTGATGACATGTTGATCACTGGTCCTATTGAGAAGCATATTGCTGATTTCAAGGTTGATTTGCATGCCTCATTTGAGATGTCTGATTTGGGGCATTTGCATCACTATTTGGGCATTCAGTTTATGCAAGTTGATGGTGGAATGGCTTTGTGTCAAACGAAATATATTGACACATTATTGCAGCGTTTTGGCCTTGAAGACTGTAAGCCTATTACCACTCCTATGGAGACAGGTTTATGATTGAGTCTTCATGATGCTGGAGATGCATTTGATGTTGTTCTCTATCAGAAGGCTGTTGGATGCTTGATTTATTTATGCATTACTCGGCCAGATATTCAGTTTGTTGTCTCACAGATGAGCAGGTTTATGCATTGCCCAAGAGTCACGCATTGCAAGGGGGTAAAGCGCATCTTTCGCTACTTGAGTGGTACTGGGCTACTTGGGTTGTTTTATCCCAAGGGGGGATCACTACCACCAGATTTGCATGCTTTTTCTGACTCAGATTGGGCTGGTTGCTATGACACTCGTGTGTCCACCAGTGGTTTTTGCTTCATGCTCGGTAGCTCATGTATATCTTGGTTGAGCAAGAAGCAGCCTACTGTGGCCACTTCCAGTTGTGAGGTTGAGTATAGGGTAGCTTTCACAGCGACTGTTGAGTGTGTGTGGCGCAGACACCTTATGGCTGATTTGGGTGTTGGCCAGTCTTCTGCCACCACCATCTTCATTGACAGTCAGAACGCATTGGCAGTTGCGAGGAACCTGTGTTCCATGCTCGCACTAAGCACATTGAGGTGCATTATCACTATGTCAGGGAGAGGTTCTCTGCTGGGGAGATCAGCTTGGCATATGTGCCCATGCAGGAGAACATAGCAGACCTTTTCACGAAGGCTCTGTCTAGGGAGAAGTTTGAAGCTTTCCGCAAAGCTTTGGGCTTACTTCCTTTTGTGGAGTGATTTCCACATAGCTTGGCACTTCCTTATACATGAGTGCCAGCTACTTGTTCACCGCATCACTCCCAAGGGGGATTTGTTGATATATTTAGGTAGTGATGTGTGTGAACACTCTAGGACCACCGGGGCACTTTTTTCCCTCTTTAAGAGGTTTTTTCCCTCGGCTTGTATATATGCCTATTACCCTAATGGGCTACTTATCTTTGTACATTCTCTAGTAATACATTCAGTATTGTGTGTTGAGCTCCAAGCTTCTTCTTCTTCCTTGTGTTGTTCCCGTGTTTCCGCAGACGTCTAACTCCAACAAAGATATGGCCCGAGATCCTGATAAAATTATTTCTATATTAAAGTTGCCTAAACCTAAATCTCCTAAAGCGATTCAGAGTTTCTTGGGGCATATTGGATACCACAGAAGGTTTATAAAAATGCATGCAAAGATAGTCAGGCCACTGGCTAGACTTACAGATAAAGAAGTGCCCTTTAAATGGGAAGAGGAAGAAGAGAATGCTTATCAGACATTAAGGTCCAAATTGGTGGATGCACCAATTCTTATCACCCCAGATTGGTCAAAAAAATTTCATGTGCATGTAGATGCCAGTGCATATGCAGTGGGTGCAGTATTGGCTCAACATAGTGAAGAATTCAAACTTGACAGGCCTATTCAGTATGCTAGTCGAATTTTGACTAAAGCTGAAAAGAATTATAGCACAACAGAAAGGGAAGCCCTAGCAATGGTTTTCGTAGTACAAAAATTTCATCATTATTTTCTAGGTGTGAAGTTTGTTATCATCAACCACTCAGGTATTTATTGAACAAGCCACATGCAACTGGGAGGATATGGAGGTGGCTACTTTTATTCCAGGAGTTTGATTTTTCTGTAGTCCATAGACCAGGTAAAGAAAATGTCATGGCGGATCACTTATCCAGGATCAATATAATGGATCAAACCATTGGAGTCAATGATGATTTTCCATATGCTAATTTGTTCGTTGTACAAGCTTAAGGTTGGTATTATGATATCAAGAATTTCATTAAAACTGGAGTGTATCCAGAGAAGGCTAGTGTTGTGCAAAGAAAGAGACTGCTACTCAAGAGCAAACCTTATACTTTCATTGAAGAAAAATTATATAGACAGGGAAAGGACAACAGGTTCAGGAAGTGCATGGAAGAAGAAGGAGTGAGGGAAGTCCTTCAATCTGCACATGAAGGAACAAGTGGTGGGCACCTTCCAGGACATATTATGAGTCAGAGGATCCTTGATGCTGGGCTATGGTGGCCTACATTATTCAAAGATGCAGATGAATGGGGGAAAGCATGTGATGTTTGCCAAAGGTGTGGACCCAAACCAACAAAGCAGAGGCAAAACCCTTTGATTATTTCCACTTCGTGGCAACCATTTGAGAAGTGGGGGCTAGATTTTGTAGGGCCCATCTACCCTCCGTCGATTCCAAAAAGAGAGAAGTATCTATTGATCGCCACAGACTATGCGACAAAGTGGGCTGAAGCTATTGCCTCCCCTGACTGCACTGCTCAAACTATTGTTGATTTCATTTACAGTAGCATCATTTGCAGGTTCGGATGTCCACTTGAAATTTGTACAGACCGAGGTACTCATTTTGTGAATAAGGTCCTACAAGAAATTTTCAACAGGTATAGAATTCTACATAAGACCTCTTGTGCCTACTATCCAAGAGCTAATGGATAGGCAAAATCCATTAATAAAGTATTAATTGCCATGTTAAGGAAAGAATGTATGTTACAGCCCACTTCCTGGGGCATTGCTTATCAAGGTACACTATGGGCATACAGGTTAGCTTACAAAGAGGCTACTGGCTACTCTCCATTCCAACTGGTTTATGGGATATTGCCTATTGAACCCTTTGAATTTTTACATGGATCACCAAAATTAGCATTCGTGCAGGGGAATAAATATTGTAATCTCTCTCAGAGGCTTGGAGCACTGCATAAAGTGGAGGAGATGCGTCTACATGCAGCAAAACAATTGATAGAGACTCACAGGAAGAGGAAGGAGGCAAATGATAGAAATCTGTGGAACAACAACATACATCGAGGCATGTTAGCTCTTCTCCATAGACCTCAAATCCAAGCACAAGTGACAGGAAAATGGCTTCCAAACTAGGAAGGACCTTATCAAGTTAAAACAATGCTCAATTGGGGTGTTGTGGAGTTAGAGACGCTAAAAGGAGAGGCCTTGCCACTGGTCAACATATCAAGGCTCAAGGCCTATCATCAACACACTTGAAGAATTATGGATCGCCTGGAACCTGCAAAAGTTGTCCAGGTTGTACATAGCCCTCTCATTTCATTTTCGCTCAAGTTTTAGTAGTTTTTATCCTTTTTCATGCTTGTTCTTTAAGTTCTTAGCAAATTTAGCAACCCTTTCATATTCCTTGACATAAGTACAATGGTTGGAATTTTTTTGGGAATTTTTCAAGCATTTTTAGATTTTTTCTAGTATTTTTTCATCATTTCAAATGTCATTTTCTTACCAAATTGGAGGAACAAAGGAAGCTCTTTGTGGTTTTGAGGGAGGAAATTGGTATACACCTATAGGATATTTCGTGAGAATTTTTTTAGAATTTTTTTGGATTTTTTTGAATTTTTTTTGGGTTTTTTTATTTTTTTGTCATTTTCTTTAATTTTGGGTATTTTAAAAAAAAAGGGCTCCTAGGAAATTTTTGGGAAAAACTCTCTCTCTCTCTCTCTCTCTCTCTCTCTCTCTCTCTCTCTCTCTCTCTCTCTCTCTCTCTCTCCTCCACCCCCCACCCCCCCTGATTTTTTTTATTATTTTTATTTTTATTTTTCTTTTTTTTGTTATTTTATTGTTTTGATTTTGATTTTTATTATTATTTTTTATTTATTATTTTATTTTTTATTTATTATTTTATTTTTTATTAGTTTATTCTTTTTATTTTTATTTGACTTTATTTATACGAGCGTTCAGTTCAAAGAAAAAACACACACACACACACAAAAGAGAGATATTTTATTTCTTTTTTTATTTTATTTTCATATTTCAAATAATATATATATATATATATATATATATATATATATATATATATATATATATATATATATATATATATATATATATATATATATATATATATATATATATATATATATATATATATTTATATAGTCCAAAACTTTTGGCTTTGGATTGCGCCTCGGATGGCCGTTTTTTTTCAAAGGTGGGGTCATTTCCATGTATTTTGGCACCTCTGGATTCATTTTTTGGCTTTATTTTTTTCAAAATCCCACCTATTCTATGGCTTTTGGTCAAACATGACAAGTTTTGAGCACATTTATCACATGTTTTTATTTCCCCACATTGTCCACATGGTCTATTCTTACTTTGTCTTACCTTATGTCTCACAATTTCCAATAGGCACCCTCTGTAGCTCTATTGTTTGATCATTTCAACCCTCTCCAGACTCCATAATCCTAATCCCGCACCCTCCCTTTACCCCTTTGCCTGGCCACATCCTTACCCCTCCCTGCCCTATCCTTCTCAGCCCCCTCATCCCTTCCTTCCCCCTCCCTTCTAACCTTCCATTGCCTTCCTTTGCTTTTCCATGCAAAAAATTCCACTCTTGGGTTCTTCTATGGTGTTTGTTCTCTCCTACTTCTGGTGGACTTGGTAGTTGCTCAGGTGTCATTCTCAAGATTTTGGAGCTCAAGACTCATGGTGTCCTCTATGCTCCGTGTTTTTGTTGTCGCTCTCCGAGACGGAGAGCACATTAGGTGGTGGGCATCTGTTGAGCCCATAAAAGTCATATTGGTCAAAGTTGATTGTAGTCAAAGTCAACCATAGTCAAAGTCAAAAGGTCAAAGTCAAACCAATCAAAGACAACAAGATCAAGGTCAAAGTCAACAAGGGCAAAGTCAAAGTGTTCAAAGTGCAGGTGTCAAGGTGCACAGGGAGTGCACAATTAATTGTCCACAAAGGGTAAAATTAGAGAAAGTTGGTTGCAGGTTGCAGAGGTATTTCTCTAATTTCCCTAATGTTCAAAGTGTTTTTAAAGTGTTTTGGAAGGTTCAGCTGAACCCTTTCTTAACTGCACAAGTGAAGACTTGAAAGGAAAGTGTGAAGGTATGTGAAGCGGCAGTGTACGCAGAAGTGAAAGTATGGCCCCCCAATTAAATTTTTTGTTTTAAGTCTAAAGTCACTACATGACAAAACAGGGATTCGTTGGCTGCCACTTGTGAAAGACAATCTTGGGACATCAAAGTGAGCACCAAGATACTCTTGCAGTTAGGAGCGTATGTGAATCGACACTCAAATCAAGGCAAGGACTATTCTTGGACTATTCTAAGTGTAAGCAAGGTGAGCATAGTCTAAGTGAGGCAAGAGAGAGAAGTGCAGGAGACACACAGTGTGCGACGCAGAGAAGTGAAGTGCAAGGTGTGCATGAAGAGTGACTAAGAAGTGTGCAGAGAAGTGCTAAGCTAGTCCCCCAAGGATCCCAAGGTCTCATTGCAGTGTGCACGTGCCGACAGAAGGTGTCCATCCCTCCCCCTTATTGGAAGCTTGGTGCAATGTGTGCACAAGTGAAGGCTTGGAGAAGGTGGAGGTCTGGTGCAGAGGAGGCCGACAGCAACAAGAACTTGGGTATTTGGTATTTTGTAATTGAGCACTCTGTGGGATTTTTCACAGAAGCATTGGATTGTATTGTGCATCATTATTGTATTTGTCTTACTATAATCAATGGACAGAGGCTTCCAGTGTGTATCTCTCTTTTTGTCTTTCCCTCTTCTCCTACAAACACTCAAATCCCTTCTTGTCCAAGAATCCCCCAACAAATCCTTTGTTGGATGGATTATAAAACCTGTATCCTTTCAAATTTAAATCATACCCTATGAAGATGCACTTATGTGCCTTAGGTTCTAGCTTACCACTGATTTGAGATGGAACATGTACATAAGCAACACATCCAAAGATTCTACAATGATCAAGTGATGGCCCTCTACCATGCCGTGCCTTATATGGTGTCATCCCATCAAGTGATTTGGATGGAAACCTATTAATAAGATAAGTGGCAGTAGATACACTCTCTGCCCACAAATAAATAGGTAACCTCTTTTCATTAAGCATTAATCTAGCTATTTCCACAATCAACCTATTTCTCCTCTCTGCTACCCCATTTTGCTCAGGGCTATACCTTGTAGTAATCTCCCTTTTGATACCTCTGTCTTGCAAGAATGCATCAAATTCATTTGAGAAGTACTCACCTCCTCCATCTGACCTTAGCCTCTTTAGACTCTTTCCTATTTATTTTCCACAAGTACCAGATACTTCTTAAAGCAACTGAACACTTCACCTTTGTCTTCATAAAATATAAGATAGTCCACCTAGTGAAATCATCAATGAAAGACACATAGTACCTTGATCCTGAAATTGAAGGGTCCTTGCTTGGTCCCCATACATCTGTGTGGACAAGTTCCAACTAGTCCTCATGCATGTAGCCTTTCTTTGTAAAGAGTAACCTGTGTGATTTACCAAACCAACATGCACCACATTTATAGATCATGTGTTGCTTGGATACATTAGGTATCCCAAGAACACATTGATCTCTACATATTTGCTTCAAGGCTCTCTCACCAATATGCCCTAATGGTTTGTGCCAAATCTCAAGCTCTGACAATGTTTGATCCTTGTAATTGTAAAGTGCAATATTTCTAGTGTCCTCAAGTTCAAATATAAATAGTCTACCTGTTTTTTCTCCCTTGGCAATTCTCTTGAATCCATGTTGGGGATCCTCGACAAAAGCTCCATATTTGTTGAACCTAACTTGCAAACCCTTTTCCACAATCTGTCCAACACTCATCAAATTTTTGGTGATTGTAGGTACATAAAGAACCCTGTTCAACATATTTCTATTCCCATCAGAAGTTTTTACATTTCCTACCTTGACCATTGAATGCTTGGTGTCATCACCTATTTGTACTTGGTGCTTTCCCTCGGGTTCCTCAAGGTTTGAGAGAAGAGCTACATTGCCTGCCACATGGTTTGAACAACCTGAGTCAATATAGAAGAGGTGCTCATCATTAATACCTTGATTTGAAGTCATGTTCATAATCAGAAGGGAATCCTCTTGATCTTTTGTGTAATTGTTGAAATCTTTCCTTGATTTGTAACCTCCTTGGCAGTTGTTATTGTAATTGTTGTTGTAGTTTTTGTTTTTGCCTTGATTATGGTTGAATCTGCCTCTTGATTGTGTGTAGCCACCTCTTTGATATCCTCTTCCTCTCTGATTCTTGATGTTCCTATAGCACTCATCTATAGTGTGATTAGACAATCCACATATGTTACATGGGGAAGAGTTGAAAGGTCTCCCCCTACCTTGCTTACCTCCTCTGGCCCTTCCTCTTGAGTTGCTACCTCTCCTTGCATAGTTAGCTTGAGAAGTAGTACCTTCATCCTCTACTTTCTTGTTCTTCCCTTTATCTTTAGACTTTCCTTTATCTGTGGATAGGGTAAAAGAATTGTTACCTCTTGATGATTCTCCATTTTTGTTGAGCTTGGCCTCATGGGTAAAGAGTTGATGAGTGTGGTAAGGTCTAGAATCTACATATCCATGTAAAGGTCCATAGCAGTTGTGAAAGCTTCCCACTTATCATCTGCCTTGATGCCAATGATTCCTTGTCTCACTATTTGATCCTCTTCAATCTCCTCTCCTATGCTTGCCAATTGGTCAGCCACATCTTTGACTTTGGTTACATATTCTGAAACACTTTGCTTGGATTGCTTCCTTTGAGTGGTAAAATCAATCCACAATTGGTTTTTTCTAGCTCTTGTATTTGAAGAAAAGTATGAAGATAATGTATCCCAAGTCTCTTGGGAAGTTTTACAGTTTCTAATATGTGGAACAAGGAAGTCAAAGATAGAGTTAAGTAAGTATGACCTTGCAAATGCATCTTTGGCACACCATGAGTTGAGTTTTTCAAGCTCCTCTCTTGTAGGTGTTGATATATTTAGGTAGTGATGTGTGTGAACACTCTAGGACCGCCGGGGCACTTTTTTCCCTCTTTAGGAGGTTTTTTTCCCCCGGCTTGTATATACGCCTATTGCCCTAATGGGCTACTTATCTTTGTACATTCTCTAGTAATACATTCAGTCTTGTGTGTTGTGCTCCAAGCTTCTTCCTCTTCCTTGTGCTGTTCGCGTGCTTCCGCAGACGTCTAACTCCAACAATTGGTATCAGAGCAGGTCGTTCATTCTTCTAGGGCGCCGTCGACACTCCTCCGTTTGCAGTCTCAGATTCGCACAAAATTTGGTGAGCTGAGCTGAGCTCGTTTCGGCCTCCGAACGCACTATCGCAGTGCTTGTGCAGGCTATTTCGTCCTTTTGTGCCAAAGGTATATACCAGTTTCTGTTCGCCAGTTTAAGCGTCTCGAAGTCTGCTACAGGTCTAGCAGAACTCGTCTGGGCAGTTCTGTTCAACTTTTTGAGATACAGTCAATTTTCTGCATCAAGGTATTTTAGTCACCGGCCATGGCTGAAAGCAGTGATGTATTCCGTATGTTGGCTGTTGAGGATAAGTTGGATGGTACCAACTACCCATTATGGGCTTATATGATGCGACATGTACTGGTTGCAAAAGGATTGTGGAACATTGTGCAGGGTGTTGAAAGACGTCCTGTTACACCTGTAACGACAGGTACTGCAAATACAGGTGTTGGAGCTGATGAGGATGGTGTCGAAGATGATATTCCGCAGATTCCTGTTCGTGCTGCTGTTTCTATTGCACCTACTGCAGAGCAGATTCGTTGGGATGGCAGAGATGCCCAGGCACATGCATTGATAGCTTTGTCTGTCAAACGTGCCATTATTCCTCACATTCGCTCTTGCAGAACAGCAAAGGATGCTTGGGATACACTTACCACTTTGTACCAGGCTAGGAATGAGGCTCGTGTTGCTTACCTCCGAAAATAGTTGGAGAGTGAGCACATGAATGAAGGTGATTCGATGGACAGTTTTCTTACAAAGATCAAAGACCTGAAGGAACAATTGATTTCTGCTGATGAGGTTATACCAGATAGCTCACTTGTGCAGACCGTTCTGAATGGCCTTCCTGATTCATATCAGAGTTTTGCCTCTACTCTTCGATTGATGATGAAAGGCAATTCGAATGCCTTGTCATTTGAGGAATAAGTCTCTGTTCTGTTGCAGGAAGATCAGTCCAGGCAGAACAGGTCCATTATGCGTGTTGCAGATCAAGCTTTCCTGGCTAGTCAGAAGGGCAAAGGAAAATGGAGCTCTTCTACTAGTAAGCAGAAATCTGCAAATGCTGCACAATCGAAGAACCAGGATAAAGATGAGAAGAAATCAGAAAAGCAGAAATTGTTCTGCAAGTACTGTAAAGGAAATGATCATATTATAAAGAACTGTCCAAAACTGGCTGCTAAAGAGGCAAAGAAGAAAGAGGCTGGAATGGTTGTTGCAGAGGCCTCTACACCAAAAACAGAGTCTGCAAATCTTGTGCAGGAAGAAGAATGGGCGTTTACTACTGTTTGCAGTTTTGACCCATCTTCTCATGATCAGTGCATGTCTGCAGTAGACTCAGATGTTTGGTACTTTGACAGTGGGGCAACCAAACATATTACCTCGCAGCGCAGTTTCTTCTCTTCACTCGAGCCTGCCCCTACAGGGAATACTGTCACATGCGCCAATAACTCCTCTTATCCTGTTATGGGAGTTGGTAAGATCATTCTGACTACTGCTGATGGTAGTTCTTTCACTTTGTCAGATGCTTTATTTGTGCCAGGGATCAAAAAGAACCTGTTATCAGTTTCTGCATTAGCCAAGATTGGCTTGGTTGTGAAATTCATTGATGACAGGTGTACAGTCCATGATCTCTCAAATGGCGATGTGATTATTGCTTCTGGCATTTTATGTCGTGGGCTGTATAAGCTCATAGACTATGAAAAATCTGTGAATGATTTGGCATGTGCAGTTCATGATTCTCAGGCTATGTCAGATGCAAAGCTTTGGCATGCACGCTTTGGTCATCTGAATTTTGCTAGTTTGTTACGCGTGCAGAAATCTGAAATGGTGTCCTCTTTGCCCAAACTTGAGGCACCTGGAAAACATGTTTGTGAAGGCTGTATTTTGGGCAAAATGCAGCGTTCTTCCTTTCCAAAAGATGGTTCAGTTCGGGCTATGCAGAAATTGCAGCTTGTACATAGTGATGTCTGTGGTCCTATGCAGACACCCTCTTTTGGAAATTACCTTTACTTCGTGACTTTCATTGATGATTTTTCCAGGCATGCATGGGTATATCCACTCAAAGCAAAGTCCGAAGTGTTCATGTGCTTCAAACAGTTTTTGGTTTTGGCTGAAAATCTGTCAGCATGTAAAATGGGCACCCTCCGTTCTGATCGAGGGGGGGAATATATGTCTTCAGATTTTAATGCATTTCTGGCTGAACGTGGGATAAAACACCAGTGTACAGTGCCGTATACACCTCAACAGAATGGAGTTGCTGAACGAAAGAACAGGTCACTCATGGAGATGGCGAGGTGCATGGTCAAAAGTCAGGCTTTACCACATAGTTTCTGGCTTGAGGCTGTCATGTGTGAAGCATATGTACTGAACAGGTGTCCCACGAAAGCGTTGCAGTCTATCACTCCATATGAGGCTTGGCATGACCGCAAGCCATCTGTTGCTCATCTGCGTGTTTTTGGTTGTTTGGCATATGCATTAGTGCTTGAACAACATCGCAGAAAATTGGATGATAAGGCAGTAAAATGTATTTTTGTTGGGTACAGTTCTGAAAGTAAAGGCTATCGTCTGTATCATCCACAGACTGAACGCATTCTGGTTAGCCGTGATGTTGTCTTTGTGGAAGATGCTATTCAGCCATTGCTTTCATGTACTAAGGAGACATCTGTTAGCTCCAAAGACATGTATGATACTTTGATGCCTCTTTTTACAGGTGGACAGGCTAGCGCTGGTCCTAATGAGGCAACTTCTGAGCCTTTGCAGGTTTCATATGATGATGCAGATCATGCCATTTCTGATGCAGATTTACATGATGCACTTGTTGATGAGAGAGCTAATATTGAACAGGCAAAAACTATGCCAAAATGGCTGGTGCAGACTTTGCGTGACAGCAAATTAGATGCACCCTTGTCATATCGTACTCGTTCAGGCTCTCATAGTACCTCCTTTGCATCAGATTGCTATGCTATGGCTGCATCTAGTCTCTGTGATGAGAATGAGCCTGTTTCTTTTGATGAGCTCATTCTCTGTGATGAGAATGAGCCTGTTTCTGTGATGAGAATGAGCCTGTTTCTTTTGATGAGAATGAGCCTGCATCTAGTCTCTGTGATGAGAATGAGCCTGTTTCTTTTGATGCATCTAGTCTCTGTGATGAGAATGAGCCTGTTTCTTTTGATGCATCTAGTCTCTGTGATGAGAATGAGCCTGTTTCTTTTGATGAGAATGAGCCTGTTTCTTTCAGAAAATTGGATGGCTGCTATGCAATCTGAATATGATGCTATAATGAAGAATGGTACATGGTCTTTATGTGACTTGCCTCCTGGCAAGAAGGCCATTGGCACTAAGTGGGTATACAAGCTGAAGCGTAAACCTGATGGTACAGTTGACAGGTATAAGGCTAGGCTTGTTGCAAAGGGTTATGCGCAGGAAAGAGGCATTGATTTTGATGAGACCTTTGCACCTACATGCCGTATGACTACTGTTCGGAGCATTTGTGCACTTGCAGCCCATCATGGTTGGAATGTACATCAGTTGGACATTAAAACAGCATTTCTGAACGGTGACTTGCATGAAGAAGTGTATGTTTTTCAGCCCCGTGGCTTTGTGCAGAAAGGGCATGAAAACTAGGTGAGCAGGTTAAAGAAGGCGTTATATGGTTTAAAGCAAGCACCACGTGCTTGGTATGAGAAAATACATGCCTATCTGATTGAACATGGTTTTGAGAACAGTCCAACTGAAAGCACCTTATATGTTAAGCGTGCTAATGATGTGCTTTTGATCATTGTTGTCTATGTAGACGACATGCTGCTCACTGGTCCTCTTGAGAAGCATATTGCTGATTTCAAGGCTGATTTGCATGCCTCATTTGAGATGTCTGATTTGGGGCATTTGCATCACTATTTGGGCATTCAGTTTATGCAAGTTGATGGTGGAATGGCTTTGTGTCAAACGAAATATATTGACACATTATTGCAGCGTTTTGGCCTTGAAGACTGTAAGCCTATTGCCACTCCTATGGAGACAGGTTTACGATTGAGTCTTCATGATGCTGGAGATGCATTTGATGCTGTTCTCTATCAGCAGGCTGTTGGATGCTTGATTTACTTATGCATTACTCGGCCAGATATTCAGTTTGCTGTCTCACAGATGAGCAGGTTTATGCATTGCCCAAGAGTCACGCATTGGAAAGCGGTTAAGCGCATCTTTCGCTACTTGAGTGGTACTCAGCTACTTGGGTTGTTTTATCCCAAGGGGGGATCACTACCGCCAGATTTGCATGCTTTTTCTAACTCAGATTGGGCTGGTTGCTATGACGCTCGTGTGTCCACCAGTGGTTTTTGCTTCATGCTTGGTAGCTCATGTATATCTTGGTTGAGCAAGAAGCAGCCTACTGTGGCCACTTCCAGTTGTGAGGCTGAGTATAGGGCAGCTTTCACAGCGACTGTTGAGTGTGTGTGGCTCAGACGCCTTATGGCTGATTTGGGTGTTGGCCAGTCTTCTGCCACCACCATCTTCACTGACAGTCAGAGCGCATTGGCAGTTGCGAGGAACCCTGTGTTCCATGCTCGCACTAAGCACATTGAGGTGCATTATCACTATGTCAGGGAGAGGTTCTCTGCTGGGGAGATCAGCTTGGCATATGTGCCCACGCAGGAGAACATTGCAGACCTTTTCACGAAGGCTCTGCCTAGGGAGAAGTTTGAAGCTTTCCGCAAAGCTTTGGGCTTACTTCCTTTTGTGGAGTGATTTCCACATAGCTCGGCACTTCCTTATACATGAGTGCCAGCTCCTTGTTCACCGCATCACTCCCAGGGGGGATTTGTTGATATATTTAGGTAGTGATGTGTGTGAACACTGTAGGACCGCCGGGGCACTTTTTTCCCTCTTTAGGAGGTTTTTTTCCCTCGGCTTGTATATACGCCTATTGCCCTAATGGGCTACTTATCTTTGTACATTCTCTAGTAATACATTCAGTCTTGTGTGTTGTGCTCCAAGCTTCTTCCTCTTCCTTGTGCTGTTCGCGTGCTTCCGCAGACGTCTAACTCCAACAATAGGTTGTCCTTTGCTTTTGAAATGGGCATGTCCTCATCTCCTGATATGCATCCATAGAGACTTCCTCCTTGTAATTATGTCTTCATCCTCAAGGACCATGCTTGGTAGTTGTTCCTGTCTGATTTATCAATAAAAGAAGGGAAACCATCTCCCATTTTACCTCAATTTGCTCTGATACCACTGTTGGAAGAGATAGATGGATACCACAAGAGGTTGAGTAGGTACTGCTAATCCCTGCTTTGTACTTGCCCTCTTTCACCTCAGAGTTTTATAGTAGGCCCTTTTAGCTTGTTAATGACACTAAATAAGTGCCTATATACTTTGGAGATGATGCTTCAACCAATTAGGTCAAAACAGATAACTTTGCAAATAGCTAGTGATCAAGAACTTGCTATTTTGGTCTTGACACCTGTTGGATGTTTTACTTAGTACTCACAGTACAGTAGCAATTAGAAAAATTCCTTCCAACAGTATCTAAATAGCTTACAGAGTTAATGATTCCAAGTGAAATCACTTAAAATCATAAACCATACACTGAGCAATCAACTTAGCAAGTGAAAGCTTACCCTCGATATTTTAGGGACTATGCAGAGAATGACCAGTGACTACTTCAAGGCATATTTCTCTCAATTGGCTAAATTAGAATTCTTCCAATTTTTGCATCATGTAGTAGAATTTGAGCTGATTCCAACAAGCTATAGACCACTGGAAATGGTGGAGAGATCATTGAGATATGAGCATTCAAAATACACTGTTCTGGGTGAACATAGCAGAGAGATAAACAGAGATGATCAATAATGTAATGTATTATAGAACAATGTTGTACATAATCATTGGCATAGTAATGATCCCCAATGATAGTGATCTAGGTGACCCAATGATGGTGATCTAGATGAGCTAGATGTAAGCTACTTAGCCACTCCAAAAGATCATCAAGAAGCTCAGAAATGGGGCTCTAATGGCCACGAGATTACATTGCTCTTTTATAAGAGTTTTCTTTGAAATTTGAATTTGAATTCAAATGAGGCTCCGCCTAAAAGTGACTCCTCTAATCTAGGAGATATTCTTTCATTGAAAACTCATAACATAATATTCTCTTAACTCCACGAAATGAGTGGACTTACAAGATGCTCTTCATGTAAAACACTTTTACAATGGATAATGATCAAATTATTACATGCTAGTGCTCATATGCTCCATCAAATGGATGCACATATATTCTTCAATGTCTAGCCAAGCGTGATGCCTTGGATTTGCACCAACACTTGCCACCATGGATGCATTGGCCCCTATGTAGCCATTGTCTACTCTTTTCACTAAGTCAACCTCACGATATCTTCGTACAGGCCACCTAGAAAACTTCACACTCCTCCAGTGGGACATAGTTATGTGCATCATGACTCTGAGAATATCGCTCATGCAATCGCTATAGAGCCCTCTTTGGTAGTGGTATCGACCATCAACATCAATGTTATATATCTTTGCATCACCATGACCAAATTTGCACAACGTTTTCACTTTGCAGTGAAGGCCTTATCACGATTAAATTGCTCACTCTCTAGGTGATGAAGCAATTGTTTCCCTACACTAGTTTGAATGGGCATGCCACCCATTGTTGCACAAAACTCAAATGATCGATACTCGACTTCGTGGTGTTCACTGTCAACTTGCAGCATCGGGCCTATGCCATCTCTGGATAGTTGTCTTCCTTGATATTGGGTACTGTCCGGATGCCTTTGAATTGGGCTAGTGTGTTATTTCATCGGATTCATCGAGAATGTCAACAAATTGTTTGACAATTGCAAGAGACACGTGCCACACAATCCTACCTACCATATGTATTCTATGTGTTATACCCCAATGACTTCCCTATTCAATGCTGCATTCTATTGATTCCACAAGAATTACCACCTGCATTTTCTACTTCCCCAACCATCGATGATGACGATGATGAGAGTGTCTACCGTATCTTTCAAAGGGCTAAGAGACCTCATCGGGCACCAATTTCCTCCGAGGAACAAACTACAGATGACATGGCCGATGTTGTTTTTGCTCCCATCCAACTTGTCATAGATCCCATCAATTGACCTCCATCATTAGTGTCAATTCCTTTGTCCTCCTCTAAACAAGAGTTTCATTTGCCATCACCTTCGATGCAAAAGACACTACTTATGCCCACTAAGGTTGAAACTACTTCTTCTATTCCGAACCTTGACAAGCCAATTTTGGATGCACCCATGCAAGCACCTCAAGTATTGCCTATGCATTCGATTGATGCATTAAAGCTAGCCACCACCCAGAGTCTTTCATCTCTAGAGATGTCACCTTTGCCTTCTCCTTGAGACTTGCATTT